>CAUZXS010005193.1:0-37500 GCA_963585895.1 Sepioteuthis lessoniana | reverse complement strand
AGTCTCATTGGATGCCCCATGCGTTCAACTTGGTGCAACGTTTATGCAAAACGCTCAGTCAATTACTGTCTATCTACTTATATTCGTTTAAACAGCAGAATGTCAATACATTTAAATTTTTGGTTGAACAGAAATGATTTAATGATTCCCTTTTATATTTACACGAGTATCAGAATGTGATTACTTTCACATACATAATTTCTAAGCGGAGTTTAATTGGTTTTAACTTTTTAATTCTTAGGTTTTCTTCGCCTAGACTGGCCCACAAAGCAAGTATTAAGAGCTCAGTTTGCCCTACTATTTACCAATAACTAAAAGGAGAATTGTCCAATTCATACCATTCTCAAAGTTAATAGCGTTATGTGAAAAGTAAACCGGTTCCTTTCGGAATTGAACGTGGTTCGCGCTGTTTATTTCCACTTACCATAAACATTGCACTACAAGTGCTTCCTTTTCATACATTTTCAATGTTAAAGCGAATGTTGTGCAAGGTAAACTGGAAGAAATTCCGGGCAATAAAGAAGAATTGCTTTAAGAAAAATATTGTTCATCATGAAGTCTTCAAAGTAGTTTAATTTATCCGTTTAGTTCATATAGTTTATTTTGTTATCACACACACACACACACACATACACACACACACACACACACACACACACACACACATATATATATATATATATATATATATTATAACAGAGTTGGTTGTCACTATCTCACTTCGTGGGTTTGTGTTTTGTGGAAGACCAAATGCAGTAGAATTTGGAGAGTACTCAAAATTTTTGATAGAGCTATTATATAATAATAATAATAATAATAATAATAATAATAATAAGTAAATATATATTAGTTTTTATATATATCTAATAGCATTGAAGCTTGTCTGCGACTACCGGTTTCATGGCATCTCATCACCACGATATTTTATTAACTTCGTAATGCAATGATGATGATATTTTGTTCCTTAGTTAAAATCATCACCGAACACACACGGATACAAAAAAAAAAAAAAAATTACTCGGTCACACAGTCGTGACTTGGGCTACACATCACGACCCATATATCCAGGAGACAACCTCAAATTTGCCGCCCGGCGCATGTGTCTTCATACCCGCACATAGTAAATATCACTTATACGAACACGCACGATAATACGTAAATATAATCTACTCTCACAAACACACAGAAACACACACATAAAGAGTTGAACACAATCCTTACGTTCTTTGTAATTTTCGATTTTTTCGATTTGTCGAATATCTTTCTTTCTCTGCCTGATGATTGTCGTTTATAAGATGGCATGAAACCTGTGGTCGCCGACAAGCTTCCATGCTATCAAATACACATAAAACTAATATATATTTACTTAGTATTATTGTTATTATATATATATATATATATATATAGGGTGCAGAAGTAAAATATAGAATACATTTAAAACCTTTTTTTAGTGTGATTAGTCCAATTTAAAAAACAAAAAAAACAAAAAAAAAAAAAAACGCAATAAATGTAAATTTTCATGGTTAGGTATATTATTCAAGCACTTTTTTTTTATTGTCAAAATTTAGCCCAATACGAGTAAGCAAGAAAAGAAACGACAAAGAATCTAGGAGTTGCTTAACGTCGAAACCAAGCCAAAGTTTCTTACTCTAGCGTATATAAACCAAAGATAACTTCTTTTTTTTTTTTTTTACATACAAAGAGATTTTTAAGGAAAAGGGGGAATGAAGGATTGAACACAAAACGAAACGAAGGCTTTTTAACTGCATTCGCTACGGCGGTTAAGAAGGACCCCACAACGTCAATAAGAAAGCGCGCTAACGAATTGAAAGTCTACGCGAAAACTGTGATGACAGCAATTAAACAAGATTTAAGCCCCAACCGTAACCCACTTGATTACGCTATATAGGGCATTTTAGAAAACTGTTGTATTGTGGCTCGTACCACGTTACTTCCGGTATCGCGGAAGTATAAAAGACGTCGTGTCTCTTAAGCTGGAGATACAAAGAAAGACAGAAGCTGAAGCAGAGACAGAAGAATTCTGAAAGATGTCGGTCAGTAGAAGACCAACTTCGGACGTAAACACCTACAGCAAGAGACTTATAATACTTGTCGGACTGTACCACTTCAGTTAATAAATAATTAACTCTGTTTCACTGTATATCGTTTTCTTACCACGATACAACAAAAACAAACTTAACTTTCCCATCCTAATATTGGTTCGCTCAAGACTGCTATTTAGGAAGAACGGAATAAAATGTCCAAAGAATTTATTTTGAAAGCATGCAAACGGTTTTGAAGGCATGTTGATAAAATAATTGAAAAAAAAAAAAAAAAAAAATGGTGGCTATATTGGATAAGTTTACTGTTTTGTATCTATCTTCTTATTTTGTTTATTTTAAAAAATTAAAATCAATCTTGTGTTACAATAGAGTTATTTATTATTGTTGCATATCCATATACGGTCATGCGCGAAACGGGTGAAATGGATATCGAATGTTTATGACCACATATATACATAATGTTCATATAGAAAACTCAGAGAAATAGATAGAAAATTCGAAAACACTTAACGGCTTCTTGTTCAGGTACGAAACCTTTTTATTAACTCTGAGTTAAACGTTTCGACATAAGGAGGAGAGACACAATCTCGCTATGCCGTCTTATTCATTTGGCCCCTATCTCGGGCGGCACCCACGGCGCGCAAATTCGTCTCGCCTCAGCGAGCCACAAAAGTCGAACTTCCTTGTTCGGCGTCTAGTTTTCAACTCTCTGACTTTCTTTCAATTCTCCACAAACTTCTGCGCGCTTCCGGTGCGTGACGTCACTCGCACTCCGTCACCCGTGACATCTCTGAGTGACACCTTCGTCTGCCCGCACGCACCCACGTTAACACCTGCATCAATGTTTGCACCTAACTAACCCATGTGCTGAGCTGAAAGGTTCTCAGCCTAGCTAAACCCAAAGGCATGAACCTAAATCCCTCGGCTATTATATTACATTATTGTTATGCAAGAATATTCCTAATTTTGCTTCCGCACCCTGAATATATTCCAGGCCGGGCCGAAAACTTCAAAGGCGTAAATGTTTATAAGACGACATCATCTACTGTCGATAACTTTTTGACCAACGGGATTAAAGCCCAGTAACATCAATGGAAGAAATATGCAGATAACAAGGCGTACTGTGCTGAAAAACAAACACTTGGTTACATTCCATGAGATTATCTTGGTCGGCCTATGAACTTTTCAATCGACGCTCGAATGTATCTTGGATGTGGCTATTTGCATTTCATATAATGCTTAATACCCTTGGGAAAGGTATGCATCCAACTATTCTCCCTCCTGCTATGGGTAAAATAATAGGGCAGATGGGGCTCTTTTTTTAGTGTCATATCTAGAACACTCGTTGGGGGGGGATCTTACTCTTCTGCCGAGATGCAGTCGGTGTATTCTATAGCCCCAGTGTATATATATATATATATATATATATATGGGCCAAATATATATATATATATATATATATATATATATATATATATATATATTTGGCCCATATGTATATATATATATATATATATATATATATATATATATATATATATATATATATATATATATATATATATATATATATATATATATATATAAAAAATTAAAATATATATATATATATAAAAAATTAAAATTCCCTTAGCCGACGTGGTCCGCTTGGCGGACGAGTGGTCTGAATCACTGTCTAACGTAATGTAGGACGGGTTTCGATCCCGGCTCTGAGCGTCCTGAGCGTCTAGCCACACTGAAGAGTTCTGATAGAACGAAACAGTCTGTCTGTGGATGACTATATATATATATATATATATATATATATGCGTGTGTAACATCGTTGGAGAAAGAAAACTCCTAATTCACTCTCGTTAAACTCCGTTTAAAAATTGAGCTTGTATCGATTTCATACATACACACACATATATATTTGGTTGGTTGATTGAGTTTTATGGCATATCAACCTTTGCAGGTTATTTAACGCCAAATCCAGTTTTATGTGAACAATCAGTTCTATTTCAAACAATTCCGTTTGGCATGAGTACACAGTTTGTCAAAAACATTTCCATTTCAAACTATTCAGTTTAGTCAAGCAGTACTACTTAAGCTAATTCAGTTAAGTATAAGTACAGATTTTTTTTACACACAGTTAAATGTCAAAACAGTTACTTATCAAACAATTCAGTTTAGTGTAAATACAGTTTCAATGTCAAAAACAGTTCTATTTCAAATAATTCAGTTTAGCATAAGCATGCACTTTAAATGTAAGTAGGGTTTAATTGTCAAAAACATTTCTATTTCAAGCTTAGTTTAGTCAAACAATTCAGCATAAGTATTTAGTTCTATTTAACCCATTAAGAGGACCCTTATCAGGTGCTACCACTCCGAGCCAGAGTGGGCCTGGGAGCAATGGCAATAAAGGGGTACTCCGTATTCCCCAAAGCTCCAGCATTACGGGAACCTCACCGTCAGATTGTTTAGTGTCATATCTAGGACACTCGTTGGTAGGGGGTGTCCTACCCTTCTGTAGAGATGCAGTCGTTGTATTCTACAGCCCCAGCCGACTGGGCATATATATATGTATATATATATATATATATATATATGTGTGTGTGTGTGTGTGTGTGTGTGTTATTGAGATTATTTACATATCTTCACTTAATGTAAAGGAATCTTGGTAAGTCAATCTATTTGGAGACGACCAACGAAGTGGAATTGTTGTACACCCAGATGAAAATATACTCCCTATCATTTAAATTGTGTCTGCTCACAGAAATACAAGAAAACAGAATAGGCCAGTGAGCACGTCCTAAGACAAGTTACTTGCTCTGCAAAAGCCTTCATGGTTTCTTATCTTTTAAAAAAAGATCCTGTTGCTAATTTTGTATTCGTGGTAGGTTGAATAAATTCTCTTGCTGATCAGTGCTACGATAGAGAGTTCGATTACATGACACATTATTTTTAGCTGAGCTCATCTGAATGAGACAGAGGGGAAAAAAGAATCTGCTAATTAGGAAGAGAGAGAGAGAGAGAGAGAGAGAGAGAGAGAGAGAGAGAGAGAGAGAGAGAGAGAGAGAGAGTGTGTGTGTGTGTGTGTGTGAGTGTGATTATTAATGAAGCAAAATCGATTGATCGATTGGATGACCCATTAATTAACATTGTAGCACCTATGATTTGGGGATTTGGACCATTTTTTTTGTGTATTTGGGTTTTGATCAAATTTTGGATTTGACTCAAAAATCGATAACTGATATTTTACAATAAGACGTGGTTTGTTTGCCTTTCGTTACGAGACAAATCTTGCGAGACGCCAAAAGAGATTTTTAAAAAAAATGACATCGCTGCAAAATTCATGCAAACTAACTTTCATTTGATAAATTTGTTAAATTTAGCATAGTTTGGTACAAGGCATGAAGTATGCAGTATTAATTAGAAATAGCTTGCTAGCCGGGTTAGCTAACCATGACCGCATTGAATATGACAAAAAATAGGAATTGCTTAGATCTGGCACAAGGACTAAATTGCAGGGCACAATTATAAATTTGATCTTAATAGGCGTCCGTGGCGTGATGAATATCATCCTACGTAATAGACCTTGCGACCCGAGTTCAAAGCCTGGACGAGTCTGTTTGCATTTCACACAGTGCTAATACTATTAGGAAAGGAATGAATCCCACTCTCCTCCTTTTGGCAATGGATAAAATAGTAGGGCAGATTGGGCTCTTTAAGCTTGCAATAGCTACCGGTCTAGGAGAAGGAAAACTCTGAATTCAAACCTGTTTAATTCCGCATAAAATTTAACCTTATATTGCATCCTACTCGTGCAGGGGGGTTAATGTATATATATATATATATATATATATATATATATATATGTGTGTGTGTGTGTGTGTGTGTATGTGTGTGTGTGAGAGAGAGTGTGTGTGTGTGCGTGTGTGCGTGTGTGTGGTTAGGCACCAGTCTTTCATTTAAGCATGTTTAATCAAATAACAAAGACATATTTTGTCTATATATTTTTATTAAGATCCTTTCAAGTTTCCTGATAAGTATCTTGGTTTCAGGTTGGGATTGGTTGATGAATTTACCAAAATTGTCCAGACCGCTTTCAGACCTTTCATAGGCCATCATCAAGGATTGCTTGTATGTGTAAAGAGCGTTTTTTAAAGAGTCTTGAAAGTTTTTAGTTTTTTTTTTCACATAACAAAAAATTACGTACGAGGATCATTAGATCAGTTTCCAGACTTTTTTTTCGTATGGGCACTTTTATTGATAGTACATGAAACTCTAGTCCCCTTCGAAATACTCTCCTCCGGCTGTACTGCACTTGTTGTACCGTTCCAACAATTTCTGGGAGGCCCTATGGGCGTCCTCTTGTGTCAATGACCTTCGTCACAGCCTCTTTCATCTCCTCAATTGTCTCATAACGACAACCCTGAGCTTAGGGAATAACCAAAAATCACAGGGAGCAACGTCTGGACAATAGGGAGGGTGAGGAACAGTCTTGATGCCCATCTTGGTCAAATAGTCTGTGACAAGGATGGAGTTGTGGACTAATGCATTGTCCTGGTGGAAATGCCACTGACCCAATTTGAAGAGTGATAGCCTCTTCCGACGGAATCTCTTCCTGAACTTCCTTAAAACCTCAACATAGTAAACCTAACCCTTTGGCCAATCAACTCTGGTCTATTGACTTCCTTACTCCAGCCACACCTCTCATCATCCCTCACAGACTTCCAGCCTTCCTTGAATCTCTTATGCCACCCAAAAACTGAAGCTCGATCATGCAACATGGTCCAAAAGCAGTCTAAAACTTTCCATTCGTTTCTGTGGCATCATTTTTTCCAAGTTTAAAACACAATTTTATTGCATATCGTTCTTCTAAAGTATCCTGACGTCCAGATTGCATTTTTGAAATTCACCAGCAGAGACAATCAGGCTTTAGTAGGGTGTATTCCAATTGCTGCTGTAGCTGTTAATTTTAACCTGAAATCATAAATATTGGTCAGTCATCTCATAAGATGTATAACAATAACATAGTGAATTTTCAAGAGCCTACGCCAATTTTAAATGCCTGTACAAAAAAGGTCTGGAAACTTATTGAATGCACTACGTAAACGTAGAGTTGGATAGAACTGAGATGCTGATGAATTAAACAAAAAACAGAACGCTATAGACGGAAATAGAATATTATCAAGAAATATGGGATATTTATTTATCAATTTTTTTTTAATATTCGATATTTTCTTGATAATATTCTATTTCCTCTGTTTGCGTTCTGTTTTTTAAGACACTTATCAGGAAACTTGAAAGGATCTTAATAAAACTATATTGACAAAATGTGTCTTTATTATTTAATCAAACATGTTTATATATATACATCTATAAACTTCATCTGGAAGCTGAGCTTGTTAATCATTACACCAAGATGTTATGCCAAATGTAATCTTTATAATAAATCATGAATTACCTTATAAAGATGTAAAGTTAGTGACCTTAGTCGAGGGTTACCCGAAGGCTCCCTTTTCAATGGCTACTACACCATTGTGTAGAAGAGGGCGCTACTCCATTCTCTGGATTGCTCCACTTTACCCTTGATCCGTACCTTATAATGCTGAGTGTTAAGCAAGGTAGCATTAAGTACCATTTTTTGAGTTTTTGGTATGACTCGACCTGGGATTGGACTCTGGTCTCCCGGACCATTGGCGAACACTTTACTCATTAAGCAAATGGCTCGGTAAGGATGTACTTTGTGTAAAATTCTTTATTGAAAGGTTTGTTTGGTTTGGTTTCCTTGTTTAATGGCATATCAACCTTCGTGGGTTATTCAATGACAAAGTTATAGTAAGGAGAGAACAATCGCAGTACTAAACTATATCTGGGGGAATAAAAGGATTTATGCCTTTCACGGAGGTATTAGTTCGAAAAAAATAGGATAGCGCTTTTAGCAATAACGATAAATGGGATTACACCTCAGTATTTGTGTAATGCAACAAATATCTGAAGAACCCCCACCCCAAACGTGCACCACAAGCACCCACTTTACGCACTCTCATGCACCACAAGCAAGCACAAGTATGTATGTATGTATGTATGTTGATTAGTGAAAAGTAAAGGAATTCCATCTTTAGTTTTCAATATCAAATCATTTTTGGTTTTATCCTATTCTGCCGGTTAGAGTTTGAACACTTATTTATTTCGTCTGATTTCTTTCTATCTATCTATCCACACACACACACACACACACACACACACACTTATATATATATATATATATATATATATATATATATATATATATATATATCTTGTAAGTTTGCTAGCTATCTGTCTTTCTTTCTCTCTCTCTCTCTCTCTATATATATATATATAAGTTTCTCTCTCTCTGTCTCTGTCTCTCTCTGTTTCTTGTAAGATTACTTGCTATCTGTCTTATTATGTCTCTCTCTCTCTCTCTCTCTATCCATCAATCTATCTACATCCGAGTCATTTTTGCACCTCTGCAGAACGCTGAGACCGCCCCCGTAACAATTGAGCTGGATATGGAACTAAACTCTCTTTGATTATAAGAGTTCAGTCTAGGATCTTTGAAAAATGTAGAGTACCTGTACACTACCATTACTCACAGGTTGTTCTGGCTTGTTTAAATTGTTACCTATAAGTTATTCGCACACACACACACACACACACATATATATATATATTTATATATATGTATATATATTCATATGTTTGAGTGTTTGTGAGTGTGTGTTTGCATGAGAGTGTGTAAACAGGATTTGACATTAAATAGC
Organism: Sepioteuthis lessoniana; assembly: GCA_963585895.1. Taxonomy (NCBI): domain Eukaryota; kingdom Metazoa; phylum Mollusca; class Cephalopoda; order Myopsida; family Loliginidae; genus Sepioteuthis; species Sepioteuthis lessoniana. The sequence continues at coordinate 28,664 of CAUZXS010005193.1, read as the reverse complement.
CCTAAAGGGTCCATTTGCCGTCAAACCCAACCAATCAACCAATCTATCAATTCATTTATCTATCTATCTATCTGAAAACGAGCAATTCTTGGAAATTTTTATATGTATATAAAAGATTCCTGAGAGAATGACTTGATGAATTTTTAACAAGAATTTTTAAAATGTTCCTGAAAGTTGGGGAAAAATATCGTCATCAAAATAAGAAACAACTGCATAAACAACTTAAAAAACCCCAAACAAACCAGCTTTTATTACTACAAAGAGAATTTAAGGCCGTGCAGTGCTGGCCACTCAACCCAACCAAAAATCAAATGAGTCAGATCGGCAAAATAATTTTTGAGAGAATTTAAAACATACGACGACAAACACTGGAAGCAAACCAGCGGAAAAACATTCATACAAGGGCTGCAATTAACTGGTTTAGAAATCTCTATGATAAAAGTAAGTGCGTATTTATTCAATTTGATATAAGGGAATTTTATCCTTCCATAACCGAAAACCTTCTTGACAAAGCTTTAGACCTAGCTGAGTAATTTACCCATGACAAAGAAAATAGATAAGAATTATCAAGCATTGCCAAAAATCAATATTGTATCCCAATAGTAATTTATGGACAAGGAAGCGGGCAAATATTATATTTGATAGCCATATGGGAGATATTGCTAGATTGAAGTTGGTAAAATTGTGGGGTTATTTTTTATCTGGGCAAATAGCATATGAATTTAATGAAAAGGTTAACAAGTTTTAGTTTTGTTTGGTTGGTTAGGTTTCATGGCATATCAACCATTGTAGGAGGTGCCCGTGGTGTAATGGTTATCGTCGTCGGAAATGGACACGGCGACACGAGTTCAAATCCTGGACGAGACTGGTTGCATTTCACATACACCCTTGGGAAAGGTATGAATCCAATTATTCTCCCTCCAGCTATGGGTAAATAGTAGGATAGACTGGATTCTTCAGCCTTGGCGAGGCAACTAATCTAGGAGAGGGAAAACTCTAAATTCAAACCTGTTAAACTCCGCTTTAAAATTGACCTTGTGTCAAAATCTTGCCCGAGCTAGTTGGTTGGTAAATAGGATCAACCGTTGTAAGTTATTTAATGCCAAATCTTGCTTATACATATATATTAGATATATATGATTTGAAACATTTTGTAGAAACATTTTAAATGAGCCTGAGCTCAATTTTTGCACAGAGTTAAATAGTTACTGATATTTCTATCAAACACGAATAATTCAATTTACAACTAATTATTTGTTTGCACACAGTTTAATGGCTTCAAGTATCGCTATTGAACACTAATTGTTTTATTAAACTCCTATTCCATCTGCGCACAGTAAGATAGTTCCACTTAATGTAATATCAATAAATCAATTTAGCTTCGCGAGTTAGACAGTTTCAAGTATTGCTATTTAACACTAATAATTCTTTACCCAGTCGACTGGGGTTGTAGAATACACTGACTGCACCTCTGACAGAGGGGTAAGACCCCCCTAACGAGTGTCCTGGATATGACACTAAACAATCTGATGGTGAGGTTCCAGCAATGCTGGAGCTCTGGAGAATGCGGAGTACCCCTTCATTGCCATTGCTCCCAGGTCCACTCTGGCCCGGAGTGGTAGCACCTGATAGGGCCCTCTTTATGGGTTAAATAGAACTAACAGCATAACTTATGCTAAACTGAATTGTTTGACTAAACTGAATAGTTTGAAATAGAAATGTTTTTGACAATTAAGTCATACTTACATTTAAACTGGGTGCTTATGCTTAACTGAATTATTTCAAATAGAACTGTTTTTCGACATTAAAAAACTGTATTTACACTTAACTGAATTGTTACATATAACCGCTTGAATAGTTTGAAATAGAAATGTTTTTGACAATTAAACTGTGTACTTATGCTAAACTGAATTGTTTTAAATAGAACAGATTGTTTGCATAAGGATGGATTTGGCGTTAAATAACCTACAAAGGTTGATATGCCATAAAACCCAACAAACCAAACCATCTATTCATTTGTGCACAGTCAAATATTTCCACGTAATGTAATATCAAATGAATCAATTTAGCTACGCGGTTAGAGAGTTTCAATTTAACACTATTTAACACTAATAATTTTCATTAATAATACATTAATACTATTATTAATTATAATATTACTCATTTGTTTACACACAGTTTAAATGTCAAACAGTTCTATTTCAAACAATTCAATTAGCATAAGTCAACAACGTTAAATGGTTCCAAGTATTGCTATGTATCACTAACAATTCAATTAAACATCAATCATTTGTTTACACGCGGTTAAATGATCAAAACAGTTCGATGTCAAACAATTCTGTTTAACATAAATCATTTTTTTTGCACATAGTTTAATTGTCAAAGTTCTATTTGACCTATAGATGGACCTTATCGGGTCAAAGTGGACATAGGTGCCATGGTAGTGAAAGGTACTCCATATAACTCAAAGCTTCAGGATTGTAGCCTAACCATCAGATACAGTTTAGTGTCATATCCAGGACACTTATTGGCGGTGTTTTACTGCTTTGCAGAGGAGCAGTCTGCGTATTCTATGGCCCCAGCTAACTGGGCTGAGTTTGTTAACAGTTATATGGGTTTACGTATTCTTATCTAATACAAATCATTTTCAAATAGATCTATTTGACCTATAGATAGGACCCTGTCAGGTGCTACCACTCCAGGTCAGAGTGGACCTGAGAACAATGTCAATAAAGTCCTTCCACATTCATCAAAGTTCCCGGACTGAAGCCTCACAATCAGATGATGTTTAGTATAGGACATTCGTTGCCGGGAGGACTGGGTTCTACCCCTTGCACAGATGCAGTCAGTGTATTCTACACCTCTTTCCCAGCCAAATATTTCAGTCAAATTTTATTTAGTGGGTTGTATGTTACATTTTAGAATAGGGTGGTAGATTCCTAGAGGAAAGTTTTATAAAACTAAAAAAAATTGACGTAAATAAAGATGATACACTTTCTTTGTCTAACGGCATATCAACCTGCGTGTGTCATTAAATACCAAAGGCATCCTTGAGGAAGAACAACAGAGATTCTATTTAGCTCCTAGTTAGGGAAAAAGAGGGTTCTTACCTTTCCAAACGGTATTAGTTTGAAAGTGAACATAATAGCACAACTGGAGTCTTGAACATGTTTTCTTCAGATCGCAGTCCAGCACGTTAGCTAAGACGTCCCAGTTCGTCACTTTTCTTGATGCTACATTTAACGTCGAAAATGGTGGATACCAAGCATAACAGAAAGCAACGTGCTAAGAAGAAAAAACTTTGTAAGATCACCCTGCCCTACTGAGAAGTGGGGGCTTTGTGTGACCATGCTGCACCAATGCAAAAAGTGGGGGCTTAGGAAGATATTGTTGAACAAAGAGAGAGGAGACCTTGCGAAGATCTTTGAAAGACCATGCTGCACCAATGAAAAGTGTGCTCTCCCAATGAAAAGGAGGGTTCGGGAAGAATGTGATACGCCAATGTAGGAGGATGGCTTAGCTATATCATGCATTGACAACGGTGAGGGGGCTTTAGGAAGATCGTGCTGCATAAATAGATGTCGGGGTTTGGGAAGAATGGGCTGCACCGATTGGACAGAGGACTAGGAAATATCGTTTTGTGCCAATAGAGACGGAATCTTGGGGGATTGTGTAGCACCAATGGCAAGGTGGGTTTGGTAAGATCTTATTGAAACAATGTAATTGGAGCTTGGGGAGATTGTACCGTATCAACGGGGAAGGGGCTGGGTTAAAGCATTCTTCACCAACGGAAAGAGGGCGTAGTAAGATCATGCTTCACCAATAGTGAGAAGGGCTTTGGAAGACTGTATTGCTCCAACTGAGAGAGGGCCATAAATAAAAATCTTACTTTTATTGACATTTAAACACTAACTCATATCACCAGTCAGAACACGCTACTATCTCAGGCAAACCATTAATTTATGGTTATTATTGGTGTAAATTTCTGTGATGAAATTTGATAATTATTATAACTTAAAATATTCGGACTGAATACTCAAATCCTTTTCTTATCATTAAACTTAATCCAGTGATAAATGTTATAAATAGATCATACTATACAATGGAAATATCTAATGAAAATTTACATAACGCGAACATTGAAGCCAATAAAATCATACATACATACATACATACATACTTGATGATTGCAGCATCTCTACAGATGATTGCCGTCTCAAGTTTCATGTTCTGCATCAAGTAGCCCTTCATTGTCCTCAGGTGGCTCTGAAGGCCGACAGATGATTTTCAAGGACAACGACAGACATGACACACAAAAGTCAAAATCTTAACAGGGTTGATTGGATCTGCATGAGAAATACCGTCTTAGTGCACAACCATGTGTACAACCATACATACATACGTAGATACATAATTCATTCATTTAGAGTGGTGTAATGAATACCGTCGAAGGAAATGGACACGGCGACACGAGTTCAAATCCTCGACAAGACTGTTTGCATGTCACATAACGCTAATACCCAGGGGAAATGTATGAATTCAGTTATTTTTCCTCCAGCTATGGGTAAATAGTAGGGCAAAGAGGGCTCTTTAACCGGTCTGGGAGAAAGAAAAGTCTGAATTCAAACCTGTTAAATCCGCTTTAAAATAGGCCCTGTGTCACATCCTGTTCGTGTGGAGGGGTTGGGTAAATACAAACATGCATGCAGACATGGAGGCGAGCTTAGAGTAACAGTTAACATCGCTGGAAATGGAACGGTCAAAGCGCGTTCAAATCCTGGTTGAAGCTGTTAGCATTTCACTTAACGCCAATGTCCTTTGAAAGGCCATGAATCGATATGTTCTTCTTCGTGTTATGGGTTAATAATGGGGCAGACGGGGCTCTTTATTATTGGTTAGGCAACCAGTCTAGGAGAAGGAAAACTATGAATTCAAAACAGCCGTACTCCATATACTGTCAGTGGTGGGAAGGTTGTGCCAGTAGGTACAATATTGATGATCTGCAATACTTGCGTGCAAACTATTACTCCATGGCGTGGTACTCTAATCACTAAGTTTTGCTTTGTTTGGTACCACGTCGATGTAGTGAGGCACCTGGCAAGGATTGAACTCACAACAATAGTAACTTAAACAGTGACTTCTCTATGATGGAAGTATTAAGTACAGACATACATTCATAGACTAATTAGTACACTTCCCATCTAAATATTTATGCATTTTAATTATTAGTTACAGATTTTGAATACTGTAGAATTTGGTAATTAATAATACCTAACAATATCCGTGTTTACTGTGTAATGTTCCGTGAGAAATGATAAGCTCTAGTTTTAAAGAAATTAACTTTTTATTAAAAAAAAGTAAAAACTAAAACAAAAAAGATGGTCGTTTACTTAGTTGTTTATTTATTTACTTTTGATTGAATTTATTGGCACGTCAATCCTTCTTGTCTTACTTATGGACCTTGCGAGAGAACTGAAAAAAATTATGGAACATGAAAGTAACGGTGATACCAATTGTTATTGGTGCATTCAGTACAGTCAACAAAGGATTGATAAAGGGCCTAGAGGACTTGGAAATAAGACGGTGAGTGGAGACCATCCAGACAACAGTATTATTAAGATCGGCCATAATACTTTGAAGAGTCCTGGAGACATGAGGAGACTTGCAGTCACTCAGACTCCAGTGGAAAACCATCAGCAAACGTTGGTATGAAGAACTCTCAGATGAGTCAAATAATAATAATAATAATGATAATGATAATAATTGTCGACTTTGCTGTCCGGACGGACCACTGAATAAATCTGAGGAAAGTGAAAAAAAAAAAGAAGATAAATACCTCGACCTTTGCTAGAGAATTGAAAAAGCTGTGGAACATGAAAGTAACGATTGTGCCAATTGTGATTGGTACGTTAGGCACAATAACTAAAGGATTATTAAAAGGCCTTGAGGACTTAGAAGTTGGCCGACGGGTAGGAGACTATCCAAACGACAGCATTGCTGAGAACGGCCGGAATCCTGAGATGAGTCCTGGAGACTTGAGGAGACTTGCTGTCACTCAAACTCCAGTGAAAAACCATCAGCTAATTCTGGTGTGAAAAACTCTAATGAATAATAATAATAATAATAATAATAATAATAATGTCACATAAAGGGTTTATTAAATAAATTCTTACGCATACAAGTAGCGCACGCATGCGCACGACTAGTTAGCCTGGAAAAATGTGCATGTGTTGCCCGTATATTTTCATGAGTACTAATGTGAGCAAATACGCAGTCACTAACCTTATCCAGTAGGAATCCCAGTATCTGCATTCACAAACATGCAATCCCATTCCATGGAAAAGGGCAGAATGAAATTCTCCCTCCCCACCATTAAACCTGATATTCACATATACGTAAATAAATTAGTTTGAGAGATACCCACATTGCCAGGCTTCTTCTCATACACGTCTATCACTTTTCACAAACAAACACAGACGCAAAAATTAAATAAACAAACATATAAATAAATAAATAAATAAATAAATAAAACTCAAACAAAACGAAACAAAATATCAAGAAAACAACAAAACAAAAACAAAAAACACTAACACATTCGCACACAAATATCAATATATCCACAAACAAACAGGCTGATGCTTATATATGTCAAAAAAGAAACAAATTGACTTCACTCCTATGTTGCAGTAATCGTCTGTTTTCCCCCATATTTCGCCACAACCCTAGCCTCGTTTTCGATTGGTTTGCTTCATTCTTTTTCGCCATATATTTTCTTCTACACACTCTAGAGGAAGAACTGTAGCAACTACAATAAAAAGAGATCCTAGGTTGTAGCTCATCTAGAAAACACGCCGTTCTGTTCTTTATTTAAAACTAATATTACGACTTAAAAACCAATGAATAGTCATTGCCTAAAATATTCGTGAGAGTCAGCAATAGTTACATTGGCTGCAAAGCTTGCTCGGCTCGTTGTCAGTCAAAAACACGTCTGCTTGAGAATTTATTTTCTTTCACTAAATCACAACAAAAATTGAAGAATGCATCTTTTATTTCAATGACAGGATCTCAGTGAAAACATCGTTTACCCGCAAAATGGAAAAATATTTGTTTATTAGAAAAGTAGGGCAAGAAATCAAAAAAATATATATTCATTGATAATTATACAGTTAAAAAGAGTCGATAGTGTTGTTGTTCAATTTCTGTATACGTTTATATCAAGTAAGTTATATATATATTATAGAAAAATGCAATACAAGTGTACTCGTATATATATATATATATATATATATATATATATATATATATATATATATATATATATATATATTACATGGTAGTGTCTGTGACCCTGGTTTTTATGCTTTGGTTCAAATATTATTCAATCCAGTAAATTCGCAGTTAGGAACAGTTCCAAGCAGGACCAACAGAATATTCAAAAATAGAATATTAAATTTCAGTATTGCCGGTCAAGAGCTCAATTTAATTAAAATCCTCAGAGCAAATAATTTTCTTCCTCCCCACCCAAAAATACAAAAAACAAAAACCCCAAAATTAAAAAGACAAAACAACCTAATCATAATGTGATCAATTGTTTCTTTTTTTAAAGAGAAATATATATATATATTATATATATATATATATATATATATATATATATTGTTAAATAAGGTTATAAAAGTACTCTACCCTGAAAAATTTTAAAATATAAAATTATGCTAACTAGCTCTATTACTTATATATATATATATTGAAATAATTGCAAACAAGCCAGTCCTCTGAATAGTAAGTTAAGAGGAAGGACTCCTTTTGAAAATAATTTTTCATAAAGTTCACTGCGGCACTAATGTCAGATTTAAAAAATAATATTAAGATAATTGTAAACAAGCCTCTTCTCCTAAGAATAATTCGAGAACAAGTTAAATGTGTGTGTGTGTATGGGGGGAAGTTATCATTGATAATTTTGACTCCTGTCCGTCTGAAGAGTTCTGTTCACGAAACTCAGAGTTACGGGAATGTGACACATGATATATTTCTTTTTTCCCTTTTTTTTTTTTTTTTGCTTGATCTGCTATTTTTTATGTAGAGCAGGTCTTTTCAGAATTGAGTATATTCAAACAGCGATCTTCAGGCATTTCTTTCTCCTAGATTGGTTGCCCTGCCAAGATTAGAGAGACCGATTTATCATTCAATTTTACCCATAGCGAGAGAGAACACAATGATTTACGCTTTTCCCAAAAGGAATTAACGAGATATGAAACTCAGTCACCGTTATTGATTGTTTTATTCATAAGTATAGCAAATCATGTTACTATATATATGTATATATATATATAACTGGCCTACTTTGCGTAGAGTGTTCGGCCGTGGCCCAGAAGACCTAGGTCCATTACCAGGTTGAGTCATACCAAAGACTCAGAAATGGTACTTGATACCTCCGTGCTTAACACCCAGGGCAATAAAGTTACGTATCAAGGGTAAAGTTGAGCAATCCAGGAAAAGGAGTAGAACCCTCCCCTACACATCGGTGTAGTAGCTGTTGAAAAGGGAGACTCCAGGTCTCCCTTGACTACAGTTGCCAACTTTACTTTATACATATATATATATATATATATATATAGACAAAGAGAGAGAGGTCTTACACATCTTGATAGATGATTGCCGTTTTTAACGGTACCATTACAGCGAAGTAATTCTGATAAATAGCTGATTCAACTTGCAAAAATACACAAGATGTGATAAATGAAACGGTTGGAAGATATCGGTTCGTTGTTGGATTATAGAGACATACACTTCTATATTTAGGAGGTGCATATGATAAGTTTCCAGACTTTTTTTGGTATGGGCATTTAGAATTGTCGTTGACTCTTGGAAATTTATTACGTTATTGCTATACATCTTATGAGATGACTGACCATTTTTTATGATTTCAGGTTCAAATGAACAGCTACAGTAGCAATTGGAATACACCCTACTAAAGCCTGATTGTCACAGCTGGTAAATTTCAAAAATGCAATCTGACACTTTAGAAGAACGATATGCAATAAAATTCTGTTTTAAACTTGGAAAAAAATGCCACAGAAACGTATGGAATGCTTTAGACTGCTTTTCGACCTTCTTGCATGAATCTAGCGTCAGTTCAAGAGATTCAAGGAAGGCAGGGAGTCTATGAGGGATGATGAGAGGTGTGGGAGGAGTAAGGAAGTCAATAGACCAGAGTTGATTGGCCAAAGGGTTAGGGTTAGGGTTACTATGCTGAGGTTTTAAGGGAGTTCAGGAAGACATTCCGTTGGAAGTGGCCAGCACTCTTCAAATCGGGTCAGTGGCATTTCCACCAGGACAATGCACCAGTCCACAACTCCATCCTCGTGTAATATTTTGACCTTCGCCCCGGCCCAAAAATGCTATTCCAAGGTGATACACCGGAAGGAAGTGACACATTCCAATGGCCAGTAATCGAAAGAGATCACGTGGGCGGATTAAGGCTTATGATATGGGACAAGGTGAAGATCTCATTGTGCCATTACAGTCATGCACCGGAAGAGAGTAACCTCTGAACTGCATGACAGTTATTTCCGCTTGATGACGATTAAACATCCGATTCAAAGATCCGGTAGGCGATCGTGTGGGCGTTGAGTTATTATTTAACTCAGTTGAGTTTGGGTGCCAAAGCAGTTGCCAGCAGACTCCCAGAGGGTTAGAGATGAGATGTGGTAGGGAAGGCCACACCCAACCGAGGGGGACCTCGGAACCCCCCGATGCAGTTGCCAGCAGACTTCCAGACAGTAGAGACCAGATGTGGTAGGGAAGGCCACACCCGACCGAGGGGGCACTCGGAAAACCCCCGATGCAGTTGCCAGTAGACTTCCAGACAGTAGAGACCAGATGTGGTAGGGAAGGCCACACCCGACCGAGGGGGCCCTCGGAAAAGCTACGATGGAGTGGACCCCAAGACCTCTGGTTGAGCATCTAAGAGAACAAGAAAGACACAACGTGACGGTCATAACAGTGGGGTCAAAATATGAAGTTTATGTTCGGTCTCCAGCATCCTCTCACATGCAACCCTTCAACAACCCTTTCGAACCCTTGCAATAAAGTGAGAGGTGAATATTATTCTAAAGAAGTCTTCATGCGTCCTTTATTCTTGCGTCTGTTATCATTGCGTCGGTATGTATCCAGTATATATATGTATGCAACACTTGTCACAGACTATTTGACCAAGATGGGCATCAAGACAGTTCATCACCCTCCCTAAAGTCTAGACCTTGCTCCCTGTGACTTTTTGGTTATTCCCTAAGGCTGTCGTTATGAGACAATTGAGGAGCGGAGGAGATTACTTCGAAGGGGACTAGAGTTTCATGCGTGTACTATCACTAAAAGTGCCCATACGAAAAAACGTCTGGAAACTTAGCGTATACACCTCGTACGCAATTCTTTCCTTCTAACCTGTAACTGTGCAAACCACTGGTTTTCTTTTAGAATACCTTCTCTTAGACATTCCCCATCAAAAGATACTTACAAGTAAGCTGAGGTTGGATGCTGGAACTTCCTTCAGAAGTTTAGATTTTGGTGTTAACTTTCACTGGCAGGGTTGCCTTCATCATGGGTTCGTTATTTGACCGCAACCCTATGAACCCCATGCTTATATATATATATATATATATGTGTGTGTGTGTGTGTGTGGTTGTGTGTGTGTGTGACGAAAAATGTGAATCTCTCAAGATGAATATATTTATAGAAAAAGCAAAACGAATATTACGGTGATTACCTTGGGTAGATTTAGAAAATTGTGTTGACCAAAAAAGTAAACTAGCGGAGACTTTTAAATTATCATTTGATATAGGAAATCCCATAAAAATGTTAACATAACCGGACATTGGAATTATAGTTAGAGTGTTCGCCAATCACCCGGGCGACCTGGGTTCAATCCCAGGTCGAGTCATACAAAAGGCTCAAAAAATGGTACTTGATGCCTCCTTGTTTAACACTCAGCATTATAAGGTAAGGATCAAGGGTAAAGTGGAGCAATCCAGGGAAAGGAGTAGCGTCCTCCCCTACACCTTGGTGTAGTAGCGATAGAAAAGGGAGCCTTCGGGTCATCCTCGACGAAGGTCGCCAACTTTACTTTTTTATATATATATAACTTTTTTCTCCATTATAAAACGGCAATCTGAAGAGTTTCTTTCTCATATGAAGTGACCAGCCGAAATGAATTTATAATAGCCAAACGACGGTCTGTTAACTTTTTCGTCCAATCATAATGATATATATATATATATATATATATGTGTGTGTGTGTGTGTGCACACACATATATATATATATATATTATGTTAGAAGTAATGAAATTACGAAAATCGATATAATGATTTGTTAAAAAGTTTAATCTAACCTTTTAAAGGATTTTGGCATTCATTACATTTTATCTATCTATCTATCTATCTATCTAAGTCTGCTCATAACATATATATATATATATATATTATATATATATATATATTTCTATCTAACTTTCACAGTCTGCTCATTATCTATCTATTTATCTATCTAGTTGGCTTCCTATTGTTACTGTAGTGAATAATGATACCGATATATTTATTTTGGAATGATTCTAATTACTATCTTAAAATCATTTCCGTTATATCAAGAATTTTGATTATTCGAAAAATGACTTTCTGTGTAGTTCTAGACTTTTTTTTATTGCAATCATTTATTACTCAAAATAAAAGCAAAAACTTCATTGAAAAATCCAAACCCACATTAAACAGAACTTAACTATACACACACACACACACACAGAGGGAGAAAAAAAATTAACTAATCAGTTGATCTTGATGGCTCATCAACTATCACAGATCATTTAGGAGAAAAGAGAGATAAAGGAAAAAACTAACCCTGATATATACATACACTTACACACACACACACACACACACACCTATGCACGTACACACACACATACACACTTGCACTTATATACACACCTACTAACACACACACTCCCACACACACGTGCAAACGCACACACACACACACACACACACACACCACGCGTGCGCGCGTATAAACACACACACACACACACACACGTACACACACATACACATACACAATCACTCAGGGAAGAAGATTAGCAAATTTTATGTCATATCAACTATCATAGATTATTTAGAGTGAAGAAAAATAATAAAAGAAAAACAAACAAAAAGACCCGAAAGAATATTCGCATAAAGGGACTTGAACACCTATGCTCACAAGTACACATATTTACTCTTGCAAAAAAGAAAAAGAAGAGCAAAAAAAAAAAAAAAGAGAGAAATAACATCTGCGCGGACAATTACCTCGATCTGAAAATCCTCAGACACAAATACCGGAATTAAAAAGAACCACAACCTTATCAAAATAGTCGCCACTATATAAATCGAGAGGAATACCGTGATAACTTCCTGAAGTGAGTATAAAACACTAGAAACTCGTATTAAAGAAAATTAAATAACTCAAGGACCTATTAATTTTAAAGTAAATTGCAAGTTTTGTTAAAGACGATGGAACATCGTAAGGAAGATTCTTACTGATAATGCAATAATTATATATAAAAAAACCGATAACAAATCCTTGAAGCAATATGAAACCAAGCATAAATAATGTAGCATTTGATACAGGCACCTACATAAAAATATTTTAATTACTAAAAATCACTAACTCTATAAGTAAAGTTTTTTCCAACCGAACGTTTTAAAATCAAAACGCTGAAAACGTTCCTACCTACAATTTCAAAACAAAACGCTATAAATTATTAAAACAGTAAAAACTCAACAGTCAACTCAAAACTACACTACCCCTGATGACGACCCAAAGTATGGTCGAAAGCTCTTTCGCGGAAGATATGGAACAATTCATTTACCATCTAGATCACGACACTAGAAAAATAACAAGGAGTCTTGAAAAAATAGAATTAAAAATAGTGTTCCATTGTCTTCAACAAAACTTGCTTGAATAATAACTTGCTGCCTAAATATACACTCTTCAATATATTATATAAATATATATATATATATATATATATATATATATGGTCTAGGAGATCTGGGTTCAATCCCACGACGTGTCAAACCAAAGACTTTAAAAATGGTACTTGATATCTCCTTGCTTAACACTCAGCGATATAAGACAGGTATCAAGGGTAAAGTGGAGCAATCTAGGGAAAGGAGTTGCACCCTCCCCTACACTTCAGTGTAATAGGTATTGAAAAGGGCATCTTCAGGTCACCCTCGAACACGGTCGCCAACTTTACTTTGGTCCGGCTCATTGGGCTTTATTCTGATAATTTACATATAAATATGTTCTTTCTAGTGAGCACAGGGACATTGACCGAATGGGTAGAGTGCCGCCAATGGCCCGGAAGACCTGGGTTCAATCCCACGTCGCGTTATACTAAAAACTTTTAAAATAGTACATGATACCTCCTTGTTTAATACTCAGCAATATAAGGTACGTATCAAGGGTAAAGTGGAGCAATCCAGGAAAGTGGAGCAATCCAGGAAAAAGAGTATTCCCCTCCCCTACACCTTGGTGTAGTAGCTATGGAAATGGGAGCCTTCTGGTCGCCCTCGACTACAGTCGCCAACTTACTCTATTCTTTGCTTATGTGTTAAATAGTTATATAGACATATGCATGTGCCGAAATAGACGGAAAGTAACACCATAAAGTAGCCTTTTTGTTTTGTTTTTTTAATGAAAAGCTTTTCATTGTTGCGTATGAAGTTGCCCTATAACTTTGGATAAACAGATATTCTCGATGATAATAATCAGGATATATAATATTTATTCTTTGTATGAAATGAAAAAATCGAAATAAAAATGTGCTTAATGCCGAGCTATTTATTTATTTATTTTCTCCAAAGGCTGCGGTTACTTTGACCCAGCACTTTGTGTTCGTGCCGACAAGATGGCTATTAAGCTTTTAATTCTTCAGAAGCCACAATATTCAGTTGAATAATCTATATTCTGTTAAACATATTAATTCTTTCTTTCTTTCTTTCTTTCCTTTTTAAGCGTAAATCAGTCAGTTTTAGTGTCCCGAATACGCGTTCTACGTATGATGAAAAAAGAGCCAATGATTTTTGAAAACTTGTTGGCAAAACGCAAGCGTTTTAACAAGGATTTAATTCAAAATGTCGTTGATGACACGGCTGTTTGATTCCGTCGAGTGGTTTACATATAACACAAGATAGTATCGAAAACAAGACAAAACAAAAAGAAATATATATACAAATATATATATAGAGAGAGAGAGTGAGAGAGAGAGAAAGACAGAGAGAGAAAGAGGAAGAGGAAGAGAGAGAGAGAGAGAGAAAAAAATTTTTAGAGATTTAAAAAAAAAAAATAAATATATATAGAGAGAGAGAGTGAGAGAGAGAGAAAAGACAGAGAGAGAAAGAGGAAGAGGAAGAGAGAGAGAGAGAGAGAGAGAGAGAGAGAGAGAGAGAGAGAGAGAGAGAGAGAGAGAGAGAGAGAGAACACGCTATCAACGGAAATAGAATATTATCAAGATAAATAGAAAATTTAAAAAAGCAAAACTACAAAATAGAAATATAAATATATATATATATATATATATATATATATATATATATATGCAAATTTCATTAAACATAATAGACATTTTATGTCTACATATTTTCTTTTGGATCCGTTCGAATTCCCGTATTACTTTTATTGTATTCTGGGGGAATTGATTTATGTATTGTCCATAGTTGCATGTATCCCTAGTACTTTCTGCCCGACTTTGGGCCATCATCAGGGGAGGATCTACTACAAAAGTGATGTAACTTTTGTTTACAGAGTGTAATTTGTCTCTTCACGAGATCACGTCTGTATTCCAAAGTGCTGTTATATTTATGAGCTGCAGGATCATGAAGTTTAAAATATGTATATTTAGGCAGCATTTCTTCGTTAATGCAAATTTCATTAAACATAATAGACATTTTATGTCTACATATTTTCTTTTGGATCCGTTCGAATTCCCGTATTACTTTTATTGTATTCTGGGGGAATTGATTTATGTATTGTCCATAGTTGCATGTATCCCTAGTACTTTCTGCCCGACTTTGGGCCATCATCAGGGGAGGATCTACTACAAAAGTGATGTAACTTTTGTTTACAGAGTGTAATTTGTCTCTTCACGAGATCACGTCTGTATTCCAAAGTGCTGTTATATTTATGAGCTGCAGGATCATGAAGTTTAAAATATGTATATTTAGGCAGCATTTCTTCGTTAATGCAAATTTCATTAAACATAATAGACATTTTATGTCTACATATTTTCTTTTGGATCCGTTCGAATTCCCGTATTACTTTTATTGTATTCTGGGGAATTGATTTATGTATTGTCCATAGTTGCATGTATCCCTAGTACTTTCTGCCCGACTTTGGGCCATCATCAGGGGAGGATCTACTACAAAAGTGATGTAACTTTTGTTTACAGAGTGTAATTTGTCTATATATATATATATATTTGTCTATATATATATATATATACATATATATATATATATATATATAGAGAGAGAGAGAGAGGGAGCGAGAGAGAGCGGTATCAACAGAATGAGAATAATATCAAGAACAATAGAAAATTAAAAGAAACATAAAATACTATTGTCACTATTTTCAAAATTAATTTTTTCGATTCTAGCCTTTTTTTTTTTTTTGCAGTCGTAGTATATTTATTTCGAAAATTTGGATTTGGGAATAGAGTGGTTTTTAAGGTGTAAGGCTATTGAGCTAGAATCATTAGGTGCATACTAAGATTATCAGAGAAATGAACTTTTCTTTGGGTTTAAGTGATCCATGGTATTCTAAATTCTATGATCAAAACGGAAGAAGATGGTTGGTTTTAATGGCACATCAACCTCTATAGGTTATTTAATGCCAAAGCCTGTTTACACATATGTGCGGTTTGTAAACGCATAATATAATGATTCCATACTAAGAAGAAGAGAGTTTAACTTAGCAGAAAAATGAAGAATTTCAACGATCAGCTTAAAAACGGAATATAGTTCAGGTTTGGTTTGTTTTTTTATGGCATATCAACCCTTATAAGTTATCTAGTGCCAAATTCATTTTTATACACTAAACAGTTCTATTTCAAACAATCCAGTTTAGCATAAGTACGCTGTTTAAATGTGTAAACAGTCCTATTTCAAACAATGCAGTTCAACATAAGACAAGTTTGTTGTTTACACAGTTAAAATTCAAGACAGTTTTATTTCATATAATTCAGTTTAGCATAAGTGCGCAGTTTAAATGTCAACACAGTTCTATTTCAAACAATTGAGTTTAGCATAAGTACACAGTTTAAATGTTAAAACAGTTCTATTTCAAACAATTTAGTTTAGCATAAGTACACAGTTTAGTTCTATTTTACCCATTAGTTCTGGTAAACAAAATATATACACAAATATTAAAGATAGTTACACATTATCAATTAGAATTTCGAGAGACAGTGGATTGAAATGAAACCATAACTTTGCTAATCGCAACTGACCCAGTTGGCTAGAGCTGCAGAATACACCAACTGCACCTCTGCAATACACCACCAACGTGTGTCCTGGATATGTGACACTAAACATTCTGATTATGAGGTTCCAGTAATGCAGGAGCTTTGGGGAATGTGGTGTACCTCTTCATTGACATTACTCTCAAGTCCACTCTGATCTGGAACAGCTGATAGGATCCTATCAATAGGTCATATAGAACTAAACTGAGTACTTATGCTAAACTGAGTCGTTCGAAATAGAACTGTTTTGACATTTGACAGTGTGTAAATAAATGGCTGACATTTGATTGTATTGTCAGTGATACATAGTAATACTTGGAACCATTTGGGTCCGTTAATTAAACTGAATAGGTTGAAATAGAACAGTTTTTTGACATATAAACTGTGTACTTATACTAAACTGAATTGTTTGAAATAGTACTTTTTATATGTATCAAAATGGATTTAGCATTAATTACCTTACAATGGTTGTTATGCCATAAAACCAAATCAAACCAAACCAAATCAGATATATTCAATATATATATATATATATATATATATATATATATATATATATATATATATATATAAAGAGGATTTGGCATTAAACAAACTACAATGGTTGTTATGCCATAAAACCAAATCAAACCAAACCAAATCTGATATATTCAATATATATATATATATATATATATATATATATATATATATATATATATATATATATAAAGAGGATTTGGCATTAAACAAACTACAATGGTTGATATGCCATAAAACCAAACCAAACCAAACCAAACCGTAAAAGAAAACTCTAACAACGCTTCTCTATCGCAATTTCTCGTCGACTAATTCAAGAAGAAAACCAGGCAAAATGTCACTCACTGCATCTAAGTTCTTAAAACAAGCCGGAGTTAGAAAGCAATTTCCTCAATGCCCATAAAAAAATTTGAGTTGAAATACTTTTTAGTTTATTTCACTCCTGTCCTGTTATCACGAGACAGCTGGGTGAAATGGTCATTCGACCATAAACCGTGATTCACCATTGTCCCATGTTTGGGTCAAAGTTATTTTTGTAAATAAAACCAATAATTTTTTAGTTGAAATACTTTCCAATTCAACTTCTGTTTCCAAAACTTCAAACTGAGTTTTTAGTCTGCTGGGGATCATGCCTGTGACCTTTGTGCACACTCAAAAATTGTATGCAATTAGAATTTTTGATATTTATTAACCCCACCCACTAAAAAAAAGAAAACAAAACAAAACACGTCAAAAGAAGTCTTGAGTTCTGTCAACTTTTTATTTGTGACAAAAAAACCAAAAGTTAGGGGGGGGGCTTTTTTTTATAATTAAAATTATTGAGTACTCACATTAATTTGCATACTTCCAAATTTTGGATACTTCCAAAATTTGCGTACTTCCAAAATTTGCATACTTCCAAAATTTGGATACTTCCAAAATTTGCATATTTCCAAAATTCTGTTCTGATTCCCCACTTTAAGTAATTAAAATACATTCATGCATTATCAATCTGTTGATTGATAAAAGGCATATCAACATGCCTTGGGTTATTTTATGCCCAGTGGTTAGGGAATAACGTTCGTTGTATATTTATATTTACATTTTTTGTGTTGTTTCTCAATTTTCTTTTTTTTGGAAACAGTTATATGATGTCAAATATTCCAATCAATTATAAATAATGTGCACACAGTTATATGGTTTAGAGTCATCATCATCATCATGTCGTGCCGCTAGCACGGATATCCCTGACACTCTCTCTCCACTTCTTCCTATCGTTCATCGCCTCTGGCAGGTCTTCAGGGCTACATCCCGTATCCTCACATAGCTGCTGTATGTATGTTCGAGCTGGTCGTCCTGCTTATGCTTGGCCATATGCGGGGGTCCATAGGAGTTCATCATTTATGAGCTCATCCTTGCTTCTCCAGCAGTGTTCTGCATGTCTGGTTCGTCTAACTTGTATAGTTTTCGTGATGGGAGGTAGGTGGCCGTATAGTTGGTGTTTTGTGGGGTGTTGCCGCCAGGACTTGTTCAATATTGCTCGCAACATTTTTGTGTAATTGCCGTCTAGCTTCTTCTCCAGCCGTTTATTTAGCGTCCAAGTAGTGCATCCATATAGCAGTATCGACATCGGATTATGGTTTCATGTATTCTGATCTAATATTGATAATTTTCTAGTTAACAGTAATTGTTTCTATTTAATAATAGTCATTTGTTTGCCGACAGTTATGTGATGTCAAGTAATTAATGATAATACATCAAAAACAATAATCGTGTTACATAGCCATGCATGAATATGTGAAATGTACATAGAATGTTCATAACTTATATATATATATATATATATATATATATATGAATCCCAAAACACGAAAAACTTTACGACTTCTTAGTTCAGGTACGAAACTTTTCATTTACCATTTTGAGTTTAAAGCTTTTTCGACATGAGGAAGAGAGAGGCATCATCTTTCTCTGACGACTTTTCCAACTGCCCCACCACCACCACCACCACCACCACCACGTGCGCACCCGCCGCAAGGCCTCGGCGAGCTCCGAAAGTCAACCGTCTTCTTCGGACGCTAGAACTCAACTCTTCCGTTCGGAGGCAGGAACTCAACTCACTGACTTTTCTCAAATCCCCCAAATCCCCCGCGCACGCTTCCGGTGCATGACGTCATTTACATCCCACGGTCACAATTTTCTGTCTGGGGTTTCTATTGTGACATCTCTGAATGACACGTCCGCTCCGCATGCGCGTAAACACCTGCGCTCATGTTTGCACCTAACAAACCCATGCGCTCAGCGAAAGGTTCTCAGCCTAACTAAACCGAAAGGCAAGATATATAAAGCGAAATCCCTCGGCCATTATATTACAATTGTATCAAATAAACATTCTTAATAATTCACTGCAATATATCAAGGTTTGGTTTGGTTTTATAACATATCAACCATTGTTTTATAGCTTTGCTGGTTATTTAATGAAAAATCCTCTTTATACACATATATGAAATATATATGATTTGGTTTGGTTGGGTTATGACATGTCAAACCCTGTAGGTTATTCATTTACCAGTTTTCTTTATACATATATATATAAGATTTGGTTGAGTCTGATGGCATATCACCCATTGTAGGTTATTCAATGCTAAATCCTCTTTATACACATATACTGAATATATAAGATTTGCTTTGGTAGAGTTTTATTGCATATCAACCCTTGTAGGTCATTTAATGCCAAATTCTCTTCATAGGTATATATCAAATATATGATTTCTAAGTACATTTTGTTGATAAAAATTTAAAACTAGCCAGAGCTCAATTTTTTGCACACAGTCAAATATTTCCAAATATTAAAATGTATAACTAACAATTCAATTATACATCAGTTATTTCATTACACACAGTTAAACGATCAAACAGTTCTATTTCAAACAATTCAATTTAGCAGGTTATTTATATGCACTCAGTTTAAATGTCAAACACTTCTATTTGACGTATAGATATAACCCTATCAGATACAACCACTAACGACCAGAGTGATGGCAATGAAGTGTTTTTTCATATTCTAAAAGATTCAAGATTGGAGACTCGTTGTAAGAGAAGTATCTCGAATTCTAACGTTTATTTCTACGGTTTTTTTTAGATTTCTATTCTAAATATTAACATTGTTAATAGTGATAATTGTAGTAGTGGTTTTGGCGGTGGTGGCAATAATAATGGAGATAATATTAGGAAAAAACCTATTTTAATTTTTTATATGTAAAAAATACGTGTATACGTGTTTTTATATAATTTTGATAAGTGATCAAAATAAAATCATTCTTTTTAATGTTTGAAAATGTATCTGTAAGAACCGAATAAAACGAAAATCCCCACAAGACTTGTGGCCGAACTTTATTGCAAACGTAGATATAAATAAATAAATAAATAAATAAATAAATAAATAAGGTACCCGTGGTATAATAGTTATCGTCGTAGGAAATGGACACGGCGACATGAGTTCAAATCCTAGACGAGACTAATTGCATTTCATATAGCACTAATACCCTTGGGAATGGTATGAATCCAATTATTCTCCCTCCAGCTATGGGTAAATAGTAGGACAGACTGGGTTCTTCAGCCTTAGCGAGGCAACTAGTCTAGGAGAAGGAAAACTCTGAATTCAAACCTGTTAAACTCCGCTTAAAAATTGACCTTGTGTCATATCCTGCCCGAAAGGAGGGTTTGGGTAAATATGATAAATAAAATTGTTTTAGAAACTAAAAAGACACAGAGGTCAAGTATGAGTCGTTTGTAGTTTGAATTAGTGGCGCTGGGAATCAAATACAAATGTGACTCGTGTGAAAAGTGTTTAAAGATTGATAACAGTAAGAAATCATTAAAAAAAAAGTTGATGTAAGATCGTTAAAAGCTGTGATTAAAAAAAAGGGAGAGTATTTATGTCAAAAAAGTGGTCCTAGATACTGCCTTGTTTAACACTCAGAATTATAAGGTGCGGATCAGGGGTAAAGTGGAGCAACCCAGGGAATGCAGTAGCAACCTCCCCTACACGTCGGTGTAGTAGTTATTGAAAAGAGAGCCTTCAGGTAACTCTCGATGACAGGTCGCTAACTTTACTTTACTTTTAATTATATAAAACATAAGTGTAGAGTTCTGTGTGTACATCAGCGGACGTCTGTATAGATGATATTTAAAAAAGAAAAATAAAAGAAAGGAAGGTAGTGAAAAAGGAAAAAAAAAAAAAAGAAAGAACGAACCATGTGATTTGTTTCTTGCCACATCGAAAGAGAAAAGAAAGCAGACCAGCTGTCGAGTCAGCAGTCGTAACAGCAGGCTGACTTGAGAACTAAAAAAAAAAAAAAAAAAAAAAGAAAAGAAAAGAAAGAAAGAAAGAAAGGTGAGATCACTGCTGTTTTAGTTGTAATCTTTAAAGGAAAAAAAAATCAAGTGAAAAAGAAAGAACGAAATTAAAGAAAGAAAGAAAGAAAGAACGGAAGGTAAGATATATGACGTTTTTCTTGGTAATCTTTAAAGAAACAAAAAAAAAATTAAAGTGAAAGAGAAAGAACGAAAGAAAAGAAAGAAAGAAAGAAAAAGAAAGGACAGAAGGTAAGATCTCCGACGTTTTTTATGTAATCTTTAAAGAAAGAAAATATTAAAGTGAAAAATAAATAAATAAATCATGTGATTTGTTGCTTGCCACATCGAAAGGGAAAGAAAAAGAAAGCAGATAACTCATCGGAAAAGCAGGCTGATCTTACAACGCAACGGTTTCTTCAGTTTTTGAGTTCGGCTGCTCGGCTATGTATCTTTTGAATCTACATTGACAGAAACTAGGAAAACAGAGAAATAGGGAGAGAGTGGGAGAGAGTCTCCGCATTTTAAGATTATATAAAAATCAACAGTCCTTATTGACGGGTGTATTCTAGTACATATATATATATATATATATATATATATATATATATATATTGTTCAAATTAGATATAAACTCTAGATAAATAGAATTACTGATGTTAAATTGAGGGTTTAGCCGTATGCAAACAAATGATTGATATTAACTAGAATAATTAGTCTTAAATAGCAATACTTGAAATCATTTAACAGTGTGAAAACAAATGAGCTCCAATTCGTTTAAAAATAAAGATTCTTACAAATTTATTACTCACATATCATATATATATATATATATATACTGTCATCTACAGACAGACTATTTCGTTGTATCACAACTCTTCAGTGTGGCTAAACACGTAGGATGCTTGAAGATGGGATCGAAACCCGCACAACTTTACGTTACACTTAATATCAGACCGCTCGGCCAACAAGCGTACCGCGTCAGCTAGGGAATTATAAGGTATAAAATAGCGTTCATTTGTTTACATTTCATACCTTGCCAGATACCAGAGTGCTCAATTCGTTCAAAGAGCTTTGCATTATGCGAGAGGCAGCCGTAAATTCCTTCGTCAGAGTGCTCAACCTCCATGGGGGAGCGTATATATTGTCATCCACTGACAGACTGTTTCGTTGTATCACAACTCTTCCGTGTGGCTAGACACGTAGGACGCTTGTCATTAAATAACCCACAGGAGCTGATATGCCATAAAATACAACCATATCAAACGAAATTCGAATTCCAGGTTAGCTGTTACCTTCACTTTTGGACGAACGTCCGTGAAAATGGCAAGAGCCTCCTTATACAACAGGTTATGGGTTAAAGAGTACACTTGATGTCATTCGACAAGGATGGCTTTGGCAAAAAATAACCCACGGAGATTGATATGCCATTAAGCAAAAGAAACAAGACACTAAACCAGAAAACTACTCGTCTTTACAAAATCATTTCTTACGAATATTAGCAATAAAAACAAAAGACAATACCATTGTGTACTTCTAAAATTCACTGTTCCAAGAGCAAAACAACATCATAAAAAGGAAGAAAGAGCATGTTGTCGTAAATATGGACGTTACACCTTCGAGCTAACAAGCAGGTATCCCGGCTCTAGGCAATGTTTTCACTCTCGGTGTCCATAATGGTCAGCCCATACATATCTTTTGAATATTTCCTATTCCCAGGGCTATAAATAACGTCATGGGGGGTTTAAAGCTCAAGCCACTGAGTAGATATATAGGCCGGAGGCAAATCCATATCATCTGGTTGTCCTCAGTGGGTATCTCTTCATATCCCTACAATTTTTACGAGACCAAAAATATGGAATTTTATATATATATATATATATATGTATTGTTAGTATAACCAACACTTTTATAAATTGTTGAACTAAATCTGCTGTGAAAATAAAAGAGAGAAATATTTCTTAATGCATAAAATGTCGGAAGGTCTTTTTTCTTTTAACTATATATATATATATATATATATATATATATGTGTGTGTGTAATTTGCTTTCTTTTTTTAAGGGCATAGAAAATACCATTAATTATTTAATATCAAAGCTACCCTGTTGAAGAAGAGCAAAAGTACTATTTAATCCATAGCCTGGGAAGAAAAAGGTTAGGGTTATGGAATTTATATATATATATATATATATATATATATCATATTATAACAGAGTTGGTTGTGACTAAATCACTTTGTGGGTTTGTGTCGAACCAAGTGCAATGTAAGATGGAGAGTGCTCAATATCTAGGATAGAGCTATTATATAATAATAATAATAATAATAATAATAAATAAATATATATTAGATATATATATTTAATTTATAGAATTTTGACTGTGACCCCTGGGTTTCATGGAGTTTTTTTGCAAAAGAGCAATCATCAGGCAATTAAGAAAATGAAATGAATCGATTCATTTCATTTTCTTAACTTCTAATATATATTTATTTATCATATATATATATATATATATATATATGAACTGAACCCGGCTACAACGTATGATTGACGCTGAATATTTAACAGTTTGCCAGGTTTACGTATCTATAAAGCATGCTGGTGCAAACAATGTAATTTTCCTATCGGAGAATGTAAATCGAATGATTGGATTATCAATCTGGACTAAACTAACAGCGTTCAGGATTCTATTATTGAACACACCGGAGAAATTCTAAGCAAGCCAAGAATCCAATGACCCAAATGTAACCAAAAAGTTCTTTGGACAAATCTTAACCCAAACCTTTCATTCATTCTTAATGCCAAACTTAAGGTTCCCATTAGAAAGCAGATAATTTTTTTTGTAAAATTATATACATTTGCTTTGAGTGGTTTGGTCCTGGAATGGAAAAAAGGAAAACTCGACGAAAATAAAATGTGTGCGACACCACGGCCTAACGTGCGCGAGTGAAATGTGCATGTCATATCAGTGATCATGAATAACGATTTTACGAACATATCTGAAAGTAAACGGCTTTAGCACCATTACGAACAAGCTACTAAGAGGAACTTTCGCACTGTTTGTCTTCATACTCTGTCCGGTGGCAAAAGCTGCTGGTGGCGCTAGGGGTGGCAGTACCAGCTTAGCCACAGAAACAGTGGCATCACATTTGTATGATAAAATATAAATGTATATATATGGTAAATGCTTCTTCTTCACAGGTAATTGCCGTCTCTTAATTCTTATTATTAAGGAGAAAATAACATCTGGAGATCAAAGCAGTAAATGCCACTTACCGAGCGATTGGAGATTATGCTCCAGTGACAAGCTGAAGAAAGATAAACAGTAATCACAAACACTGCAAGATTTAATGAGCTTTCCTTCTCATTAATGCGTTATCACTTTAACATTTAATATTTTTTTGCTTTTATACTTCTCTACTGGCTAGCATTTGAGCCCTTTTTGATCTATCAGACATTAAATCAAATGATTATTTATTTTCATCTGTCCGTTATATATATATTTATATATATATAAACTCACACATACAAACTCTCTCTCTCTCTCATACACACACAAACAAACACACACACACATTCATATATATATATATATATATATGTGTGTGTGTGTGTGTAGGTTGGTTGGTTTTACGGCGTATCAACCTTTTTGAACTATTTAACGCCGAATTAGATTTCAAACAATTCAGTTTAGTATAAGAATAGTTTTTGCTTTCAAACAGTTAAATGTCAAAACAGTTCAGTTAAATGTCAAGATAGTTCAGTTGAGTGTAAAACAGTTCTATTTCAAGCAATTCTGTTCAGCATGAGAGTAGCATTTAGTTCCATTTGACCTATTGGTAGAACCCTATCAGATGATACCACTCTTGGCCGAAGTAGACCTAGGAGCGATGGTAATGTAGGTGAACTCCGCTTTTCCCAAAGCTCCAACATTACAGGAACCTCACCATTAGATTGTTTAGTGCCATATCAGGACACTCGTTGTGGGTGTCTTATCCCTTAGAAGAGATGCAGTCGGTGTATTATACAGCCCCAGCCCTCAAGGCAAGAATATGTGCGTGTGAGTATTTTATATATATATATTATATATATATATATATAGGCATTCAAATCCGTATTTATGAAGTGTGTACAAAAATCTTCGACGAACGTCTATGGTAGTCTAGTCAGAGGCAACTGAAATTGGAAACTCTCTCTACTTCATCTGTCGATCACATAAACTGATACTTACTAAGATTCCTGGTTTCTATGTCAACGTTATCCGAACTTACATATTTATATTTACTCCGTCTCTGATATTGAGCATACCTTATTTGAAATATAGCTACCAACAATATATATATATATATATATCTTGGAAACTAAATTTAATGAGATGTTTTTCCTTTAGAGCTTTGAATATTTGTTGTGATAGCACGATTAAAGATGAAGTGAAGGTAATCAAAGAAATATTCATTAATAACGGGTGTCCTGAGGAAGTTATGGGCGATAATATCAAGTTAACAGTTACTAGGTTAAAAAATAAGAACAAAATTTTCGGACCTCCGAAATGTTCTGTTTATTTTAGACTTCCTTGGGTTGGTCCTGCTAGCCAGTCCTTTGCCGAGGAGGTTGCGTCCTCTGTGTACCGTTGTTATCATGCTGTTAATGTTCGACCAATTTTCCACTACTCGGAAGGCCTTTAACTCCATACATATAGACAATTTGCCTATCTTCAAAGTTTGATAATCTATAAATTTTGATGTCTGTGCAATTCGACATATATAAGTCGGACTTGTCAACGTCTGGAGGTGAGAATTAGACAGCATGTACCCAGAGGTATGACAACTAAAAGCCGACAAACATCCGGGCATTCTCAGGCAATGGACTCTGCTATTGGTGACAATTGCTTGCCATAAATAGTTGCAGGACCAACTATCAAGATGACTGCTTTTCTGTTCTGCATAGAGCAAGAGATAAAATCCATCTCAATGTCTTAGAGGCGATCTATATCGCTATAGATCTCCCCTCTCTATGTAGATAGTTAAGCAGTCACATTTTAAATATATGTGGGAAAATATTGGAGACGGGGGTGACTTAATATTTTTTCCCTCCCTGTCCCTTCGATCCAATTAATTCGTTTATTTCCGTTTTTAATTATTATTTTCGGCGATCTCGGATGACAAGTGCCGGACGAAAGGGCCCTCGCTGTTTTATTGTTTTAAAATAGTTTTCCCCTTGTTACCGATGATTTCGCTACTTATTTGTCTATACAAATTTTCGTGTACCACGAACGTAATATATATATATATATATATATATATAATCCTGATGATCAGGAAAGGTGAAACCTGGTAGATTTTTTCTGACCCATTAGGTATATATCTATATATCTGAAATCTGTTCTTATCAAAACAACCAAAGAATAACATATAGTATCTGGCGAATTTTGATTTGAGTTTTTCAGTGTAAGATTTTTGGTTCTCTAATTTATCGAAAAACGTTGGATTAAGAGCATTAACAGAAAGATTATATTGAAACGTGCGAAGTTGTATAAAATAACCCATTGCCAAGTCGGCTGGGGTTGTAGAATACACCGACTGCTTCTTTGCAGAGGGATAAGACCCCCACTTCAACAACAACGAGTGGTAATTTACTAACCTTTTTGCTAAGATGTAGTCCAAGGCCATTTGAAAGAGGCACCAATTGAGACTCGATCTCACCCGTGTAGGTTTGTTAGTCGAGCTTGCTAACCATAACACCACCACAGGCGCCCCACCAAACAACTAGTGTCCGGATATGACACTAACAATCTGATGGTGAGGTTCCAATAATGTTGGAGCTTTGGAGAAAATGGAGTACCTTTTCATTGTCATCCTATCCAGTTCCGCTCCGACCTGGAGTAGTTGCACCTGATAGAGCCCTATCTATGGGTCAAATAGAACTAAACTGTGTACTTATGTTAAATTGATTTGCTTGAAATAGAACTGTTTTGACATTTAAACTGCGTACTTATGCTAAACAGAATTGTTTGAAATGGAACTGTTTTTGTATGCTAACAGGAATTTTTCAAATAGAACTGTTTGACATTGAGACTGTACTTACGTTAAACTGAAGTTTTTGAAATAGAAATGGTTTGGCATTAAACTGTGTGTAAAGAAAAAATACTTATATTAAACTGAATTGTTTGAATTAGAACTGTTTGACTAAACTGAATAAATTGAAATAAAAATACTTTGAAAATTCAACTGTGTACCTGTGTTAAACTGAATTCTTTGAAATAGAACTGTTTATTTGACTAAAAATGGATTACGCATTAATAACGTACACAGTTTGATATGCCATAAGACCAAAGAGAAAGAAAGAAAGAAAGAAAATAAACATGTATTTATTATGCACAAATTATAATGATAATGATAATGATACTATACGAACCAACGATATAATCATAACCCAGAATCTGTCATGGAGAATGAGACGCAAAAGATTCTTTTAGATTTTGAGATACAAACAGATCCCCTAACTTCGGCCAGACAACCTGACCTACTGATAGTCGAAAAAAACAAAAAACAAAACAAACACACAAAGAGAACCTGTCGAATTGTAGACTTTGCCAGTCCTGTGAACCCCGGACAAAAATTTAAAAAAAGCGAAAAGTACATAGACCTTGCTAGAGAACTAAAAAAATACTTGCTGTCACTCAAACTCCAGTGCAAAAAATCAGTTAAAGCCGTAGCAAAACTCTCAAAAGAGTTAAAAAAAATGATTTTCCATTTTTTTCGATTGAAAGTCTATGAGAGTAGTCTATGTGTGTGTGAGTGTGTGTGTGCGAATAATGTGTATGTATTTACCCAACCCCTCCTCCACGATTTGGATGTGACAAAGGCTAAATTTTTAGTGTAGTTCAAATGATATTCATTTAGTGTTTTTTTAAAAAAATTTTTGAATTTTTTTCTTAGTCTGGTTATCTCATCCCAGGTGAAGAACCCAATTTCCTATGCCGTTGAAATTAATCAATCATTGATAGCGCATGAATATGTGTAGACAAATCATATTATCAACCCTTCCGCTCGGGCAGGATATGACACAAGGTCAATTTCTTAAGCGGAGTTTCACAGGTCTGAATTCAGAGTTTTCCTTCTCCTATGCTAGTTGCCTCACCAAGGCTGAAGAACCTAGTCTTCCCTACTATTTACCCATAGCTGGAGGGAGAATATTGGATTCATACCTTTCCCAAGGGTATTAAATATATGTAGACAAATGATTATTATTATCA
>CAUZXS010005192.1:0-52346 GCA_963585895.1 Sepioteuthis lessoniana | reverse complement strand
GGTAGCCTCAGTTGACTAAAAATATCACATGCGACTAGCAGCCCCTCCTCAGTACACCTCTGGTCAACTCCTTCATTCTGTCAGTCAAAAAAGCAGTTTGCAGAAAACAACAACTCTCTCATGCTGCTGGCATGCTCTTTTATGCAAGTTCCGGCCTATTGAAATTTATATGCATGGTAGATTTCTTCTCGCAAGAGACGAGATCGGCCCACTATAACTTCTGCCTCCAGAAGTGGACATATTTTCTAGTGCTTGACACACAAGGCATAGTCTTACGCGCCACGATCTAGGAAGTAAGTTCCCTCTTTCACTACAAATCCTTTTATTAGAAATACTTGTGCAGACAAATATTTCTAATACTAATAATTTTCAAACAGATCTGACCCATAGATGAAACCCTAACAGGTACTACCACTCCAAGTAAGAGAAGTCTAGGGAGTAATGGCAAATAAAAGAGTTATCCACACTCACAGAGCATCAAAACTGGAGCATCACCACCGGATGCAGTTTAGTACCATACCCAGGAAAGTTATTTTTCTTTGAGGGTTGAGTCTTACCCACCTGAAGTAGATACAGTCAACATATTTTAAATCATACAGATAGAGCTGAGGTGATGTAGTATAACCTACATAGATATTGTGAAAAAAATTAGACATTTAAACTTTAAAAAAATCACAAATTTAAATTTTAAGGGAAGAAAATAAATAATATATTTTAATATATTTATTGTAGATATGGTAATGTCTTATGTTGCTATAACAGAATTTTTCATTTTGTTGTAACAAAATCAGAGTACATGACTGAGAATAGTCATGTGTCTCATAATTTGATGATTAAAACAGAATTGTGCTATTTTTATCTTGAATTTATCTTAAGTTTCAGCATAGCAAATAAAAAAAGGCCAGGAATTAAGGTAAGTGTTCTGACAACAAAGCTATTATAGGTATAATATTAATGTACTGGGATGTTTTTTTAGAAAAAAGAATTGAACAATCAGGAAGAAAGGGATTTTCAATGGTCAGGACTTAATATATGCATTATTTAACAGAATAGAATCATTATATAATGTAAACACAGAAGAAAAAGAATAAACAATATAGGAGACAAACACGACGATTATACAAGACTGATGTATATGCACAGATTCCATGCAGATGCACACATATATACACAAAAAGTAAAATCATGGGGAAAAAAATTTCAGCTGAAAAATAAACTATGAAGGCATAGAACAAGAATTTTTCAAACTAATGAAGAGATTCTTTGTGTTGTTCATGTTCTGACTGCATTATTCTCTTGCAATCTTAGGATTGTATAGCTGAAAAACAGCTATAAAATCCTAAAGGAAATAATTTTTTTTTTTAGTACTCTCCACATACATACCTTACATGGAAAAAATTCAAACAATGTCTATTCTCAACAATAGTTTGAACAATTTTTGAAATTAGGTTTCTCAAAGATATATATAATACAAAACATTTTATGCATATATTTTGAGTGTACATGCTCAGCCAATGTTAACTTTTTAAGCACAAACCTCTTTCAAAACAATTTCCAGTTTTGGGTTATTTATCTTCTTGCAACCATTTGCAATGTGGTTTTCTTCCAAATCACACCGGGATTCATTGTAATTCTAAGGAAAAAAAAAGGAGAAAAAAAATACAAAATTGAAGAAATTTATTTCATTCTTGTTATCCTAAAATTACCTAAGCTTCTTAATAAGTGTGAGAAATAGGAAATTGATGTATATTAGGAAAAACAAGATTATGCTTAAACTAGCTAGTCTCTCAAACACATAGGACTCACAGCAGCAGCGTTTTCCTACTATTTTGGCATCTAATTAAAAATTATTTTTCTTTTATTCACACTCAGGTGTTTTTACTAGTTCATATAGTCATAGACATTATTAGATGTACATTCATTTTGATAAAAGACAATCTCTTTAGCAGACTATTTGGTTATGTTGCAGTTTAGCACAATAAATAGTGGAAATTGCCTTACCACTTCACTTTTTGGCAAGTTATACTTTTTCCCCAGGCCTTTTTGTGTCATTCAATTTGAATATACAAAATGAATCCACCTTACAAAAATGTACACTTTCCATAATTTTGCTAACTAGCCGTCTGTCAAGTTTATCTGACAAAAGTGACAGGGATAAAGAACATCAAACTTACTAGATTTGCAAATCTTAGAAGGATCAGGTTCTTTGTAAGACCAAGTTTTTTAGTCAACTTCCAGTAATTTAGAGACAACCAACAGTCTCATCCACAATCTCCAAAGTTTACTGCTCTAAGTTCAGTATAATGATCAGTTTATATATTGTACCACATTGACATAATGTTAAATAGAACATTAAGTTCATGAAGTCAATAAAAGAATGGTCAAACTTGCTAAATTTAAGATCCATATACAATAAACTTCAGATGTTTTAGAGTTTCAGGACAAACAAAATTTACATACTTTTATTATTAGATAAATACTTTATTAAAATGATCTTTCAGCAAGTAATCTTTCTGACAATATTCTGAAGTCAAATGATGGTGATAATCTTGGATGTTTCAACATTGACAAGAGCTATGATGAACCAATCTGAAAAAGATGCCTATTTGGTCAGTTTGCAATCCTTGGCAATTCAGGTGACTAATCTCAGCTCCAGAGTAGACATGCTAGGGAGAAGTGGCTGAGGCACCACATCTGGCCATAATCTTTGGTTGCTGACCTATCAGCTCTAATAATGATAGAAAGTTTTATCGTTGAAATTTATATAAATCTCAGACAAACTCAGAAAATAAAGCAATCCTCAGTGCATTTTGAAATGAATGTATAGAATAATATATACATACACACAGTTCATATACAGGAGTGAACTTGCCATGGTGCAATGGTTAACATGCAAATCACATGCCATTATGCTTGTGCCAAAAGTGACTTTGTTAATTTTTACATATAACATGCATTAATGAATATATTTTGTGAATTTTCCATCTTATCAAACATTTGAAAATATGACTATATTTGGGGAATCAGTTTCTTTAAATTTCAATAGTTTTGAAAGGAATGACATATTGAACCTTCTTTGTTACCATCAAGAGTGGTTGTAAAATGTGATATCCCAAGAGTGTTGACAACTAAGATATCATTACTCTCACATATATAAAGTTTTTGTTAAGCAAGTATCTATAGTATATATCAATATTAACTATAATGTCACTGAAAAATAAATGAAATTATTATATATCTTTTTTCTTTTTTTCTATACCCAACATCGATTTAACAGAGTATAAGCATGATATTACATCTTATTCTTTTCAGAACATTGCAATTTAATTAATTTACAAAATTTTGAACTGAATCAAAAATATTTGGCACCCTGTTGCATTTTAGAGTGACAATGAGAATTTGAAACTTACCAAAACACTAATTCAGCAAGATCACTGGCAACACAATGAGGGTCACAATCTTATCTATTTCAGAGCTAAATATAGATTTTTAAAAGCTATTATTAAGTAGAAAAATCTTCTCCACTCATTAGCCAGCTAAATATATATAGGTCATTCCAGTAATTTTCACCTAGGATTTGTCCTAAGGAGGCTTGCATTTTGAAATTGGATCTGTTACAAATTTTGGTAAGTCATGGATTTTTCATATCTCCATCCTGAAGTGTTTTAAAATCAGTTAGAACTAATTGTTTTGATTTATATATCTTTGAAAAATTAACCAGGGAAAAATATCTACAGAATTCAAATCGCCAACTAAAACAAGTACCATAAGGTGAAGAATGCACTGATTCATGAACCAACTCCTAAAATAGACAACTCTGTAAAAACCTCTAACACAATTCACAACCTAACACAAAGCAAACAATAAAAAACCAAAACACATACTAACTACCCCAAACTCAAGCCTTCCCTTCAATTCAAAATAAATCATATCCAACTACTGAAGAAAAACAACTCATTTCAGTCCAGACTTACCTCCAGGTGTACTGTAAGAATATGTAGTTTATTTTTATCACTGGAATGACCTTTATATATTTAGTTAGCTAAAAAGGGAAGATTTTTCTACTTAATAATAGCCTTTAAAAATCTATATTTAGCTCTGAAATAGATAAAATTGTGACCCTGATTGTTGCCAGTAATCTGGCAAAATTTGTAAATTATAAATATTTGCCCAATGAATTCAAATATTTTTCTACAGGCTGTGTGCAGTATATTGGCACCCTTGCTTTAAACCAAAGTTGGCTTTTTTTTTTAATTTTTGATTTTTTACAAAAAGATCAAGTAAAAACATTTTCATATTTTTATATATTATATGATTTTAATTCCTGAAATATATACACTAGAAGAAATCACTAAGAAAATGTTTAATGTAACAGTAGTATTATTATTTTTTTTTAATCCGATGGAAACCATCTAAATATTTTGTACCAAACTCTGGAACAATGTGTTTTGTTTAAGTTAAATCCTGACATCTTACTGGATTCTTAGAAGGATGATTCCTTATTACTTGTTACATATCAGTAGTGTGTATTCCTAAAGCAAAATACACATTGTATTCCATACAAAATTTTAAAAATATATCTTAAGTTTAATGTATTATTTCCATTGTATTCAGGAGCACTTTAGGGAGACTTATTGCAATGAATTCTGTAAATAACAACATACAAGTCAACCACAAAATTTTGGGTTAGACCTAAAATTGTTGCATAGGTCAACCCCCCCCCATATACAATAGACTATGCATATGTAACTTTTCACTGAAATCAGAATTACATCAGCCATATATGAAACATGAAAATCTAACACATTAGAACTTATATGAATTCACAATCTATTGAGGTATCAATGAAATTGAGTAAACAAACACTATATTTGCTTGTAATCCTGCTGATTTCTTGAAAGAGAAAATGGCCTAATACAAATGTTTTGCAATATTTTTGCCCACAGTAATTTTCTTTAGTTAAATCCATTACTTACATTTCTTGAATGATAACATTAATGTAAATAATTCAATCATGCAAATAGAAATAATCGAATGGTATAAGCATTTTCGAACTTAAATTTTGATCAGAAAGTTATGCTCAGAGATAAAACACAAACACTTCTGATGAATAAGCTAAATTAAAATAAATACAATACATTTTTGAGAAAAATCATAAGTGTTATTTGTTACTCCAGCATATTTCTTTAAGACACACCACTGATATATAATTTTATTGTCAGAACACTATGTTGATAGACTCTTTAACTATTAAAACAGCAAGGTTTTTTATTGTGCCATTTGCTTGAGCAATCATGATAATGAACACAATACCATGTGTTGGTATATAGTGCAACAATAACAGGCAGTCAAAGCTGGTAATAAAAGAATAACAAAGAATATGTCAATCAGGGTGATAAAAAGCAATAAGTTGACTCACAATTTGGTCACACCAGGAACAATTCTGTGAGAACGTAATGCATGATCTGCAGTCTGTTTGCATATGGCATATTTCTAAGTCCGTCACAGCTTCAGCTGCAAAAAAAACAAAAAACAAAGAGAAATTTTGAATAAAATGAAATACTAAGGCTTCATTCATAAATAGCCTCCTCAGCATATAATGGAAAGTGATATCAGCTAACCTTTGTACCACAATAGACATTTTTTTTTAAAAACCTTCCTTTTGGCATAAATAATTTTTTTGATGCAAGCAAAAACAGATAAGTTACCTGATAGATGCTTGAATTAAAATAAGTGATTTATGTATTAATGTGTGCAGAAGTCTCCAGCATTTTAACATACTTTTCATTAAAATCTAAATCAGTTTCTTGTGTAGTTAAAAAAAAAAAAAATCTGTTTCCTGCTAGTTAAAAAAAAAGCCTCTGGGGGAATAAAAAATGACAAAAAAGAAAAGAGCAAAAGATTTTTTGTTTTTACAAATACATACATTCTTAAAAAAGAAAATTGAAAAAAAAAGCAAAAAAACCATCCCTATTTTACAAACAAACTCATGAAAGAACTTTTAAATAAGAGTCATCCTCTTTATGGCTAGAAAAAATATTGAAAACAAAAAAGTCACATGACCTAGTAGGTTATTGGTTCCTTTGTGGCATTTCTTCCTCTCAAATCAATAGATTGAACTGTGTTACATGATACCAACTGCAGAAGGTAAATCTATTGGAAGTGGTGATGTCTTTCAAATAAACTAGCTGGAAATTTAAATGATTGTGAATTCAAATTTTAAAAATTAACTTAATGAAAAGTAAGGACTAAGTTTGAAATTAATTGTAAGTGAAAATATGCAGAATATACATTATACAAGCCTAATTAAAGACAAGATTTATGCATTTCTTTATTTCTAAATTAACCATTCTCTGGCTATTATCAAGAACAAGATAAGAATGAGATGTTATTGTCATCAAGTAAATTGAATTGTTTTTTTTTTTCCCTTTTAGGAATAGTAAATAACACCCATATGCTACGCCACCATGTGCCCAGTGGGTTTGCAGGGTGCCAAGTCCACCAGTTAAAGCCGGACACAGACGTTAGCTGTGGTTTCCCAAATGCTATTTAATGTCACAGATATCACCAACTCCCAAGCAGAACCACATTTTAAAGCTACTAGGCAAGTTCTAGGGGAATTATTGAAAGTCAACACAGCTAACTGGTTAGCTCCCCGCCCCCAAGGTTTTTGACAAACAATTCTTCCACAAGAAAATAAGGACTCTGAACTGCTGTGTTTGAGTTAACAGGATTAAAATAATATTCTTTTATTGCATAAAAGAAAGAAACAAAGAAAAGAAAACAAAACAATTCAGGTAAAAGTCAGGAGCGAGAAAGTCTTTCTGTATCCCGGAGGAACCTCCACTAAAATATCCGTATCCTGGACTAAGCCCCTCATAAAATATCTGTTAATGGTGGAAGGTGAGAAGGTAATTCGATAACAGTAGACACAGTCCACTTTCCTTCGAACGATGGGATTTAATGGCAGAGCTCGTGCTCCAGATCTCAAGTTTATCATTTCAGTGTGAATGCAGCAGGATAAAGTTGAATATACTTAAATTGTATGTTACTTACTCGGGATTTTGGAGTTTATTCTTCTCTCCTTTTTTTTCGTTATTGGGTTTCCATAACACGTTGGTGGAAGGATACACGTCTTATTTCTGATAAGACCAGGATTAATTATTGTTCCTTTCCTCGTGGACATATCTTTCCTTTGGGTATTCTTTAAATGAGACTTACCATGTCTCAGAGTGCTGGTTCGTTCAAAAGATAAGTTCTTTCTTTTCTCTCAGGGTTCTCTGCCCGGCATTATTTTGGAATTTGGGTTTCTTCATATCCCAAACTATGTTCTTGGTTTTTCAACGAACAAAGGCAATTCCTTATGTGTCTTCATCCCTCGAGGAATAAACGGCAACTGACTTATCTTCCATAGTTTGAAAATTTGCTACGTGTTGAGTTTTTTTTTTTTTTGGCGGGCTCTTACTCAGTACCAAATATGGTCGAGAGGGTCTGCTTCTCCACTGACGCACACATAGCTAATAGAGAGTGAGGTCCTTCCATGCCTATCTCACCTTGTAATAATAGAGAGGGTGGGAGAGAGAGAGACAGCCTCTCTCTCTCTCTGCCACTATCCTGTAATTCTTGCTTACAACAATCGTCTGCTGACGGTCAAATGTATTAGGGTGTCATATTTCCTCGTCACACATATCTTATATAAATGCTATACTTGTAGATATTCCATAGAATACATTAATGATAATTGCACACATTTAAACAACAATCAGATTTCTTTTCTTTTAATTTGATTAATTGATATACATTAGTAGAATTTAATTTTACAATTTTTTTAAGTTCATATAGAAAACTTACAAAGATTCAGGTTTAGGAAGAAGAAAAATGTTTTTATCTTATTTTTGAGAAAAAGTTAACTTCAATTTACGATTGCTGACCAAGGTTGATAAAACTAGCATAATTAAACTATCTCGTTGATAGTTTTTTTAGTAAGTATTCACAATTATAAAAGGTATTATGACTAATCATTAATTTTATAAAAAGTTGTCAAAAGTAAAATTGAAAATAAACAAATTAGCTTGAAGTGCATTCCATTAAGAAAATTGCTATCCTTCTATTTATGATAATGGGCAGAAAATGCTTGAAAGTCTTGGGATGAGAGGAAACAAATAATTTTTACACTCCCTCAAATCATACATTCTCTTGTAGGAAAACAAGAAAAATTCAATAAATTAAGAAAGTATTTCTTGTTTATCACTTTCAGTAGTCTGCCATATAAAAAATTCCTGTACACACTTTCTACTGCATATTAAATTGTTTTCTAAAAAGAGTTACTGCAAACTTTTGCACATATTACTTAAATGTATGAAGAAAAACATTCCTTCAGGAAATTGATAAATGAAACATTCAATTGATGAATAAGAAACTAATTTGAGAGGGAGGGGGGAGACAAAAAATTTAAAACTTCATCTTGTAATTACAGGATGTTTTAACAATGCAGCTTTATAATATAGTAAAGAACATTTCATTTTCATTTGAAACAGTGGGATTTCAATGATATGAATATGGAATTTCTTTAGGAAGTTATTTGGGGAAGATTGTTAGGTAGGGACCCCGATTTTCCGTTTCAAATTTTCCTTGATTCTGTTTCCACTTTTAGAAAATTCCGTTTTTTCCATTTTTACATTTGCAAAATTTAATTTTCCTTTGTTATTATATTCATTTATCTATTTAATACTTTTATGAGAAATTTGAGATAAATTAAAACTTAAAAAATAATTCAAAATTTTATTTCATATAAAGAAATGGCAAATACATATTTTTACGTGTTAAAGAAATTAAATTTTTATTTAAAAGAATTCAGATTGATAAATATATGGTGGTCTGCAATATTAAAATCAATGAAAGAATCAACAATAAATAACTCAAAGTATATCAAAAATTTTCACAATTTTTCCAAAACAGTAATTCAATCATAATTCAAACACTAACAAAATTTAAACATTAATTAAAACTTTAAATAAAATTTATCACAAATTGAAAAACAGCTCAAAATTTTAAATTGAATATTCCCCAAATTATAAAATTAGCAATCATTAAATCTTTTTTCCATGTCTCCATTGAAGTACAACATTGTAAATTGCTTGGTATTCTCAGGGGTTTGATTTTCACATTGTTTATTCATTAAATGTTTCCTGGGAAAATGAACGTTCAACAACAACGCTGGTAATAAGCATCCATATGACCTTATTGGCAATCTGTAGTGGAAGAGGAAATGTGCTCTTATTTGCATTCCAAAATGTTGGGATATTAAAAGGATCTGGTAAGTCATCTTTGTAATTTACATAAATTTGAAATTCTTCAACAGGTTCGGTAGAAGGATCTTGAAAGTCTTTAATAACTGCAAAACTATCAATATCATGAGTTATACAAGGTAACTGTCTTGGATCAAATATACGAGCTGCCTTGTAAAAGTTATACACAGGGTGGGCTTCCAGGTATTTATTCAATTTAGAAAAAGATACGCTGAACAAAACTTGAAAGTTTGAGATAACTCTCCCCCCCCTCTGCGATTTTTAGTTCAGACAGAAGACGATCAGTTTCAAGGCCAAATGTTGATTTTGATATACCAGCATGTAAATATTGTTTCACATCTTCCATCATATTATAAAGAACACATGCAAGTGGAGACTTAGTTTCTTTTGAACTTGTCAAAGCTTTTATTAAATGTGTGCAGTTCTCAATTATAAAACACAGATTTAGGTGCAAATTAAGGAAAGAGGCATGATGTAGTTGACCACCATCTACTAATTCAAGAATTCTATCAACTGCAAGGCCATGACTCTTTTCTTGCTTAAAGAATCCTTCATAAAAATGTATAAAGGATGAGTGATATCTGGCTGCATTAAACCAGGAATTCCATCTGGTTGCCACTGGTACAGGGAGTAGTTTCATTTGTTCTTTAGGTAAATAATTTTCAAGCCATTTTAAATATCGTTTTTTTTTTTTCAACTCTGCTTACACTATTTTGATAAAAAAATACTCTCACTTTATCAATTTTGTTAAGGGGAATGTCAGATAAAGTGCACATTTTTTTTTTTTTAAATCAACAATAAATTCATCTTGTATCTCTTTACTCTTGAACAATATTGTTATTGTCTTCTGTTTTCACTTGAGATGACCCTATTGAAAATTTTTTTCTCATATAAACTTTTGACTTAATATGGTCTTTGATTATGTCAACCCTAAAAATATCGACACTATGCAGACAAAATTTGCAAAATAGCATATTATCTTCTGCATAAAAGTCATCTGAAAATTGTTCAACTCTGGCTTCAGCACAAATTTTAGATACTGGGGTATTTTTTTTTTTTGGAGGGCAGATGAAATTTTTCAAATTGAGGGTAGATTTGAGTCACCCATTTTGATGAAAAAACCCCCAGAGAGAATTGCAATGTGCCTGTGTTAATTTTAGACTGTAGTCTGATGTTGAAAGAAGAAAACTTTTTTCTATATTTCTAAATTGTATGAAAGAAATGTAGCATTTCATAAAAACAAGTTATAAAATTAAACCAAAGAAATAGATTATTAAAAATGTATTGTGTCACGTGATATCCCAATGAGACGATGGAAGTGGGATGACTGCTATCCTCTCGTTGGAATGAACAGTAGCAAGCCGTCAGAAAATGACCGTTAAGGCATGATAGTAAATTAGTGCAAACTATCTGTACTGAGTAACCTGACTTGGGTGACATCTAGTAGCCCTAAGAAATCGCCCGACCAGTGGGGAGGAAGAGAGAAGCCAAATGATTGGCTGGGACCCCAAAACGGAAGTGGGGACTCCTTCCCGTCAGCAGAAATAGAAAATAAAAAAGTCAGTTGTTTGGCAGGGTTCGTAGCGGGCAGACGAACCAAAGCCAGTATTCCGGGTAGAAGACAAA
Organism: Sepioteuthis lessoniana; assembly: GCA_963585895.1. NCBI lineage: Eukaryota > Metazoa > Mollusca > Cephalopoda > Myopsida > Loliginidae > Sepioteuthis > Sepioteuthis lessoniana. The sequence continues at coordinate 41,412 of CAUZXS010005192.1, read as the reverse complement.
AGAATATCTGAGACACGAGGGACCCGAGTTCTTCAAGCCAGTATTAAAAATAGCATAAAGTCTATTAGCCCGTAAAAGAAGAAAGATTCTCCAGTGGAACCCCGTCGAAAAATAAGATAAGTAACTTTGGGACTATTTCTCCTTTATACCCAAATTTTATATACCACCCCCTCTCTCTCTCTCTCTCTCTCTCTCTCTCAATTTGAAGGAAAACGAAAGAACAGAAAAGAAGAAAGACATTTATGTCCATGGACTGTTCAATTCATTATACATATTTGACACTTTGAAAGTGTATCTCTTTGTATAGTAAAGGATTCATGTATTTTTATGTTACCACGTGGTATAAGTTGTTCTGTGCAGTTCTGCTACGAATTTGTTGTGTCACATTTCCTTTTCAGCTTCTATTCGCCTTATGTTATCTTGCTTAGAATTGTCCTATAAATTCCTTTAAAATATCACCCGGGAAACCGGAATTACCGACTACTACAATATGATATTATTACGACTAAAACCTATAGGTCCATATCTTCTGTTGTCTAGGGGAGGAAGTTTAGTGGCCTTGGTGGGTGTGTGGATAGTGTGAAATTTGGAACCCCTTGCCAGCGGCGGTCAGTCTGGCCCTAAATTAATCCCTCACGTAATATGCCAGGTCTTATATGCCTGAGAGAAAAACTCTGAACGAGGACTTATTCTATAAGGGATCAAGTGCCAACCTGCCCCGTCTGCACACGTGCGAAAATAAAACCCCGTTCTGGGATAAAAGTAAACCTTTCGCGTCACAATTGCTTTGATCTTGCTCATTTTCTTTCTTTCATTTTTTTAGGTTACAACTATTGTCTATAAATCCCACTTCCACATAATTACAGTTTCTCAACTTTTTTTAATATTCTAAAATAAGATAAGGATTATTTTCTAGGATTTTTTTTTGTATGAGTGCAGAAACTGAATTTTAAAATTCCTCCTTAGGTCTTAAAAAGAAAAATAATTAGAAACATTTATAAAGAATAGAATTAAAAGAAATAACAAGGTCATGTTTTATTTATTAAAATATTTACAAAAACACAAGAGATAGTTTTTAAGTATCATATTTAAAATAAAGAAAAGAAAAAAAGAAAAGAAATGATTAATTTAACATGGAAAATGATTGCATAATAAAACAATTCCGCAATTCCGTGATCGCGGAAAAGTGGGGTCGCTAGTTATGTCAGATTATACAAAAAGATTACATTTCAAACTATTTCTAGTCTGATATATTTCAGAAGAGTCCTGTAGCACAGTGGCTAATGTGCTGGACTGTGACATCATAGTAAACGAATTCAAACCTCAGTCGCACAATCACGTTCAATTTTGGATCAATACCTTTGATCAAGACCTCCTTTATTGCCCCAGCTATAATCTAAATAGTATCACTAGTGTCTTTTTAAAAGAATTGTTTCGGAATAGAATGACCTTCAAATGCCATTAAGCAAAGAAACCAAATCAATATATTACTAAAATTATCATTATTATATAACCATAACCCAGTAAAAACAACATATTATAGTGGAAGGGTATTAATAATAAAGACATAAAATGCTAATTTAGAGAAAAAATTTCTAGTCCAATTTGCAGGTGAATGATGATTTCATAGTCTATGTTTGTGCAAAAAATCACCAAATTCACGATATTCTTATTAAAATCCTTCACCCCTTCCTAAATAGAAACATCAATATCATGAATAGATATCACAAAAACCTCACAGGCTCATGAGTTATCTAGGTCTGAAATAAACCTTGTCCTCAAGAAAAATGAGAGCCCAAAAGCCCAGAGGAGAAAGCCAGCCAACCAGCCAGCCACCAAGATTAAATTCTCTTTTGATCTATTTTAACTAGGAAACGAAAAGTGCAAAACAAACTGACTTATCTTTAAATTCCAAAAATGCAAAAGGTTGCCGCAACCGGCCTACGAACGTAAACATATCAGATTACAACTTCGCCCTAGAGAAATAACATCCGGGCGCGGCCGGAAATGATGAAGCCCTTTTTCGACTCTAACCGGCCGTTACAGCTAAGAAGGGGAAAAATTAATATCTATCAACATTTGCAAAACACTTCTGCCAGAAATGATTCTATAAAAACGGAAGTAATACTTTTCGCTAGCCTATACCGGGCTAAAGAAATACTTATTTTCTGCGTCCATTTTTTGTAGAAGAACTTTTTATCCACGGGGCGCGACAGAAGTGGAGTTCCCTTTCTTCCATATAAAAAGGCCTCAGGCGGCGAAAATTCAGAGGTCCCCGCTCTTTTTTTAGGGTATTTGTGACCTTTCCTCTCCAGTTCTTGGGTTGCATTCGGTAGGCCGTCTTACCTCTGGGCGGTTCTGCCTGGTGTGCCTCGGCATTGGAGATTTCCTCCGGCCTCAGGGGGCCATCCCCCCAGGCTTATACCCCCTTCGGGGGGGTTTATTGCCTGGCGCCTGAGGCGCCCCAAAAAGGGGAATGCCGACGGGGCCGAAGGTAATTTTGGCCTTGCCGGACGCGTGTGGGCTTCGGCCCTGCGACCGGGCCCACCTTAAAAACGGCCTTGTGCCATATTCGTGCGTTGGTGGGACGCAACGATAAATACAGAGGTCCCCGCGGACGCTCTAGGGCGTTTGTGTGTGGCCTTTCCTCTCCAGTTCTTGGGTTGCATTCGGTAGGCCGTCTAACCTCTGGGCGGTTCTGCCGGGTGTGCCCCCCAGGCTTATACCCCCTTCGGGGAGGTTGGGTTTATTGCCTGGCGCCCCAAAAAGGGGAATGCCGACGGCGCCGAAGGTATTTTTGGCCTTGCCGGACGCGTGTGGGCTTCGGCCCTGCGACCGGACCCACCTTAAAAACGGCCTTGTGCCATATTCGTGCGTTGGTGGGACGCTTCGATAAATACAGAGGTCTACGCGGACTTTCTCGAAATCTATGTATGGCACTGCTTGCCTCATCAGGCTCACATTGCACCAAGTGAGCCGATGAGCAGCATAGACAAGCAGGGTTCGAGTCTCGGCTCGTTCCCGACCTTCCCCTCCCCTTTATCCCCACTTTAATCAGCCTTCGGGCTTTTGACCATGTGTCAAGTCGTGTCTGGTGGGAGGCAGCAACAAATAAACAGAGGTCTACGCGGATGCTCTCAGGGGCCACTCGGCTCCACGAGGCTCGGGTCCTACGTTATCGTGGTTGCATCCACCTCACCGCCACTTCTAGTGGCAGATTCAACCTTTTTTTTTTACGGTCCTTTTTAAGGGCTATGAGAGGTCACCTTCTGCGGGTCGGTGCATCTCTGGCGGTCAGTAATGATCAGTCGAAATAGACGGCCTGGAGGCAAACACGAAGAGGACTCACTAAGACCAGCCGGTCATAACCATCGCTCGGTTCCGCTCGTCCGTTTGGCTGCGCAGCGCTAAAGGCAGGGGTTGACCTTTAGCTACTGCTCCACCATCCGCGCAGCGCTAAGATAACGCCAATCTTAGCCTCGGCCTCCTGGCCTGTTCGCTTGACAGTGCACAGCTTTGGTGCGAAACAGCCTTAGCTACCGCCTCGATACATCCGCACAGCTATTTGGCACGACAAAGCCATAGCTACTGTAAACGATACGCCCGCACAGCTATCTGGCACGACAAAGCCATAGCTACCGACCACGACGCTCCGGCGATGCAGTCCACGTAACGACTCGCTGTTACGGACTACCCTAGCAATGCAGCATCTAGTCCACGTAACGACTCGCTGTTACGGACTACAATAGCATTGCAACAACTAGCTCACGTAACGACTCGCTGTTACGAGCTAGCAACCACGACTCGACCATACCAATGAAATGTCAAAACCGGGACATCGATTTACCAGCGACCGACTTCGGCTTTCCGCAACGACTCGACCGACCTCAGTTGCCCGCGACGACTGTCCAACTGCATCCAACGCCTCGACCGATCTCAGCTTACCAGCATCAAACATCCAGCTGTATCTCCACGACTCGACCTACGCCAGCTACCCTCGTCGAACGTCCAGCTGCGAACATCTACAACGCGACCATACCAGCTAACGACGTAACCCATCCTAGCTGAAGACTACATACAACCGCCACGGACATTTACATACACGTTTGTAATTCCAGTAATAAAATCGTCACTTTTGTTGTATCTATTGACTTGCCTTTTATCTTCCTTCATTGTCTCTGGCTGACACTACACTCGCACGCATTTTACACTTAAATTATTTGCGGAATCGACGCGCTTATCGGCTCCGCAACAAGGTTTTATGCAGTTAATAAAAAATTCTTTATGTACGTATCTCAATTCTCTAGGAGCTTTACTCAGGTGGTTTAAGTGACTTATAAATTTAGTAAAAAGTTGCACGATGATGTTAAAGATACCTTTAACATCATCGTGCAACTTTTCTCACATTATTTGTAATTTGTTTTGTTTTACGGCATATCAACCACAAGAGGTCATTTAATGCCGGTTCAGTTTTTTAGGTAAATTGATTTTATTTCATTTTTTATTATATTTTTGGTATATTTTTGGAGGTGGGGAACATTTCTTTGAACACTTCTTTCCATATATTTTGTTTAAACATTTATCATAAGCATTTTTTAACACTTTTTTGGTGGGGGGTAAATTTTGCTGTACAGGTGAACTTCTTTTAAGTATCCGAGTAAGTTTTTTGGGTTTGTTTCATAGAAAATTTGTTTTAAGTTTGTTGTAAGGTAATTTTTTTTTCGTATTAGTTCTAAGTCAATGCATTCTGTTAATATGTGTTTAATAGTATACGGCTTTTGGCATGGTATGCAATATGGGGCCTCTTCTTTTTTGAGGAGGTATGAATGGGTAATGTGTGAGTGTCCTGTTCTTAATCTTGATAATATTATTTCTCCTTTTCTAGATATTTTGGTTTGATTTTTTTGTGATTTTCCTATTTGAGGCATTATTTCGTGTAGTTTGTTGTTCTGGAAGTTATCCCAGTAAGTCTGCCATTTTTGTTTTGTATAAATGTTTATGGTTCTTTTTAAATCTGTAAAAGGGATTTTGAAGTGTGTGTCTAGTGGATTGTTCTGTGCTGTTTTTGCTGCTGAGTCCGCCATTTCATTTCCCTGGATTCCAATGTGACTTAGTATCCAGCATAGTACAATTTTTTTATGGTTACACAAATTATTTAATTTGGTAAGCAATTCTGCTATTAATGGGTTGTTAAATTTTTTTCCCCTTGATTGCTACTATGGGAGATTGGGAGTTAGAGAATACTATGTGTTTGGTGTTCCTGCTCTTGGTGATCAGGTCAAGTGCTAGGTTTATTGCATAGACCTCTGCACTGAAAATTGAGGTTTCTCTTGGGAGATGTTTTTTTATTTGGATTTTTCTGTTGATGATGGCTGCACTGATTGTCGCATTGTTTTGTTTAGATCCATCAGTGAAGATATGGATGTCGTTGGGAATTTTTCTTTGACTTTTTGGAATTTTTCTTGGAATGTTATTGGGTGGGTGGGTGTCTTTTTTGTTGTGTTTGCAGAGACTCAAGCCTGTTTTCGGGGTTATGGTTTTCCAGGGGGGTGTTTTGAATAAAGTTGTTTTGTGAATTTTCGTTACTGGTAAGGCTGCTTCCTTATAGATAGGTTCCATTCTGAGTCCGAAAGTTTTAATTGAATTTTCATTTTTTTGGAAAGGATCTTTATATTTGGGATAAAAGGTGCTGTTATGAGCAGGATTGTTGAGGTCGGCCTTTAATTTTGTGTAGTATTTTAGTGCCAAGTTGTTGCATCTGAGCTTTGGCAGGGGTTCATTTGCTTCGGCATATAGGCTTTCTACTGGAGTTGTTTTGAAAGCACCTAGTGCTAGTCTTAGTCCAGCGTGATAAACATTGTTTAATGATTTTAGATAAGATTTTCTTGCAGATTGATAAACAAAGCAACTATAATCCATCTTGGATCGAATCAAGGATCGATACAACTTTAATAAGGTGTTTTTGTTAGCTCCACAATTTGTATGGGCTATAACACGAAGGAGTTGTAATGCTTAATTGCATTTTGTTTTTATATAGTTGATGTGTGGAATGAAGTTCAGTTTTTTGTCAAATATAAGTCCAAGATGTTTATGCTAGTCTACAAATGGGATATTTTCTTTTTCGATGGTAAGTGTTGGATTGTTGTGAAGTTTTCGTTGGTTGCAGAAGTGGATGCATTTTGTTATAGTTTTTGAGAATTTAGAGCCATTTTCTGTAGCCCATTTGCTGATTTTATTGATGTTGTGCTGTAGTTTTCTTTTAAGAGTAGGGATATATTTTGATTTATAGCTGATTGAGCAGTCGTCAACAAATAAAGATCCATATATGTCAGGTGAGAGTTCTTTTATTATATCGTTTATTTTGATGTTGAAAAGAGTGGTTGATAGAATACTGCCTTGTGGTACACCTTCTTGGGTTTTTTTTTTAAATCGGATAGAGTGGATCCGATGCGTACTTGGAAGGTTCTATCTGTTAAAAAATTCTTGATAAATTTTGGTAATCTGCCTCTTAACTTAAGATTGTAGAGGTCTTTTATGATACCAAATTTCCATGTGGTGTCATAAGCTTTTTCTAAATCGAAAAAGATGGTTATGATATGTTCTTTTTTTATAAGCCTTCTCTTATATAATTTTCGAGGTTTGTTAAGTGGTCTATGAAGCCTCGGTGTTTTTTGTAGCCACATTGTTTATTTGATATTAGGTTATTGGTTTCTAAATACCAGACTAGACGGTGATTAACCATTCTTTCTAGGGTTTTGCATAGGCAGCTGGTGAGTGCTATTGGACATTAGTTTTCGGAGTATGAAGGATTTTTTCCTGGTTTTGGTATGGGGATTATCGTGGTTTGTTTCCAGGATTTAGGGAATTGTTTTCCTGTCCAAATGTTGTTGTATATTTCAAGTAGGAGTTCTAAGGATTTTTGGGGAATTTGTTTTAGGAAACTGTAGTGAACTTCATCAGGTCCTACTGCTGAATTGTGAGATGTTTCAATGGCAGTTTTTAATTCTGTCATTGAGAAGTTCTCATTGTAGACTTCTTGATTTTTTGAATTTAGATTTATTTTGTATTTTTCTTTGTTTGTTTTTAATACTTTGAAATTGTTTGCTGTAGTGTTTAGATGAGGAATTGTCTGAGAATATTTCAGCTAATTTGTTCGCTATCGCCTTTTTTCCTGTTATTTTGCTATTTTTTGTGATAAGGTGTTTAATTGGGAGAGGATTATATTTCCCGGAGATTTTTCTAATCATTTTCCATATTGTTTTCGGTTTAGTGGAGGTATTAATTTTACTTATATACTCCTGCCAGCATTTCTTTTTTGTTTCGTTTATTGTTTTGCGAGCTTTTGCTCTCTTTTGTTTATATTCAATGCAATTTTTGGTGGTAGGTTTTTTTTTTGAATTTTCTTAAAACTGCCTTTCTTTGTTGGATTGCTTTTTTGCATTCTGTGTTAAACCAAGGTTTTTTTTTTTTTTTTGTTAGGGATAGTGTTTTGGGGGATACATGCTTCAGCTATAGTGATCAGAGTTTTTGTGAATTTTTCTATTGTATGGATTTTTCCTTTTATGAGTTGTATTGAGCAGAGTTGGCGGAATTTTTCCCAGTTTGCTTTATTTGTGTTCCATCTAGGAGTGTGATTATGTTATTTTGGATGATAATTGGATAATGATCGCTTCTGCAAATATCGTCATAGGTGCTCCATGTATATTCCATGAAGCTGGATGGGTCACACAAGGTAAGGTCAATGGAACTTGGTGATCCATTTGTTGGATTTATATGTGTGGGCTCTTTTTTTATTGAGAAGGCATAGATTTTGATCATTTATTAGTTGTTCAATTTTGCTTCCTTTTGTGTCTGATAAGGTGTTATGACTATTGAAGTCACCTAAGAGGATGAAGGGTTTAGTGAGCTGTTTAATTAGATTTTTGAGTTCGGTTTCATTGATTTGTTCATGTGGAGGTATATATATGGAGAGGATAGTGATGGTTTTATGTAGCGTGACTTGTGTTGCAACTGCTCGGAGTTTTGACTTTATAGGAAATTGGCTTTGAGGTATATCATTTCTTACAAGAATCGATGTGCCTCCGTTGGCCCGATGTCCTGTATTATGGATGTAGTGGTACTGTTCATAATTTAGAGTTTTCAGGTTGTGGTTTTCCTTTAGGGATGTTTCCTGAAGGCAGATGGTGGCAGGATTAAAAAGAGATATTAGTATAAGTAGTTCATTAAAGTTTGGTTTGATACCACAACAGTTCCATTGCATAATATTGTGTTTTAGATGAACTAGTTTGTTTACTGTTGGTGTTCATTTTTGTTATGATTTCTGCTGGTTTTGAACTTTGGTACTTACTGTTTCGCTCTATGATTTTATTTGTTTTGTATGTTTGTTTTGGTCCCATTGTAGTTCCTTGTAGAGGAGATGTTTTGTGAGTCATGTTTGGTTTGTGGACTGGTTGTGGTTGATAGGTATAGTGTCCTCGGTCTCCATCCAATCCAAGGATGGAGGGTTACTTTCGGTTATATTTTTGTAATTTTCAGATTGTTTCATTTTTCCCGGGGATGATTTTATTTTGCTTTTAGTTCTGTTTTTGGAGGTTGATCGATGGCTTGATTGGCTCCTTTTTTGGTTTGATGGTTCTTTTTGGTTTGCATTTTCTATAAGGTAGGTTTTATTTAAAGGTTTGGTTATGGTCTTGTTTTCCATTTGGTTTTGTTCTGTTTCAGTGAGGGATGTGGTTCTATTCTGTGTATTTGAATAACTTGAAGTGAATTCTTTACTTGGGTTTTTGGAGTTTGGTTGGTTTTTATTAGGGTTTTTATGTGGAGAGATGGTTCTTATTTCTTCTTTTGGAGGTTGCTTAGGGGGATTTGTTTCAATGTATTTTGATTTTTTCCGGTTTATGTTCAGTTATAGGTTTAGGGTTTGTACTGTTGGAGGAGAGTTTTAAGAGTGTGGGTTTTATTTCTTGAATGAATTCTGGCCAGTCTTAAGGTCCTAGTAGGAGTAGCTTGGAGATTAGTTCTTGGTAGTTTTCTTCTTTTTTACTCTGTTTTGGGGTTGTTTTGGGGGATTTGGGCATAGGTTCTGTTTTTAATGTAGCCTTCAACAATTTTTCGGGCTTCTGGATAGGGAATGTTTTTTGTGTGCTTTATGGTTAAGATTTTTTTCTTTTTTCCAGGCTGGGCTTGATCTGCTATAGGATGGATGGTCTTCACCACAGTTGGCACATCTGTTGTTGAGATTGCAGTTGATGGTGGTATGGTTTGGTTCTCACTCTCCACATTTGCCACATATAGTATGTCCGTTGCATACACTCCCATGATGGCCAAATTTTTGGCATTTATAGCATCGGAGTGGATTAGGGATATATGTTTCAATCTTTTCATTGATGTAGCCGATTTTTATTTCTTTCGGAGTTGTTGGCGAGTTGAAAGTTAATATATACGTGTTTGTATTGTTTGGTTTTCTTTTTTGATTGTAATTCTTTTTATGTCAGTTACACCTTGGTTTCCTAGTTCGGCCAATATCTCTTCTCTTGAACACAGAGAGTTCTTTATTCCTTATAACTCCTTTAGATGAGTTTAGGGTTTTGTGGGGGTATGTTTTAATTTTTAAGGTGTGAAATGTTTTCATATTCAGTAAAAAGTTTGTATATTTTTTATTTTCAGTTTCAACCATTATTGTTCCGTTTCTCAAGTTTTTAACTGATTTTGGACAAATACTTGAAGAGATTTTTTTTTTATGAGGAATGGTGAGAGTTTGGTAAGTGAGTCTTTTCAAGCGATTCCAATATGATAAATTTTGGAAACGGAGGTTCATGTAGCAATCTCTCTTCATCAGAGTTATCTGATTCTATATAAAGTCGTTTTAATTTTTTTTTTTGTTTTGGCTGGGTTGTATTATCGAGCTCCATGGATATGTTTCATGAGTTTCATTGGCTATGCTCCCCACCCACTAACGGAGCCCCATACGGGGATGCGCCTAGGGGGAAACCCATTCGCCTAGTAACATCAGGCTACATAGCCAGTATACTCATACTGATGTTGACAGTTTTAATTTTGTCCCTGGGTTTTCATTCCCAAGATAATTACTTACCTAGGGACAGAAAGGAGAATAGGTCTTTCCTCAGCATGATTGACCCTTCAGCCATCGCCCTCTAATTCAGATTTTTTTTAAATCTGAAAGAGGGCTGACATGATCAGCCGATTGATCGGATCGGGCCTCTCCGACCGCCTGTCTAGCCCAGTAAGGGCCAAAGTGGAGTGTTGCGAGCCGCATGACCTCTTAGGTTGCCAGGTCATGGACTGCTCAGCAACCTGGATCCCGTCCTCAAGCATCACGGGTTGCCACCCACGGCCAACAGGTAGCCTCATGGGGGGGGTTACCCCTCTGCAGAGGTGCAGTCAGCGTATTCTACAGCCCAGCCGACAGGGCGAACATTTGTAAGAAAAAGATCAATATTATCTGTAATTCTTAATGTCCAATGCCACAATTCTTGAAAACTCATTTTTAAGCACTTAATAATTTCAAATTAAAATTGTGCCCAGGAAGCACCTCAATGTCTGCCACTCTATATCTAAGCAATGACTTAAGCCATCTTTTCTACTCAGTTTTAAAGCACCACAAACTTACCAGCAGTAATTGTTATGAACTGAAACCAACTGAAGGATATTTCCACATTCCTGACAAAAGTGGGAGAAACCAAAAGAAGAATGTTTCTGATTTCCAATTCTTTGTTAGTAAAAACAATAGAAGCACCAGAATTTAACAAGTTAGGGTTCTTAAACAATGAAACTGGTTTCTGTAAGAGACATCACCTATATAGACTATAAGCCAGTGACAATTTTCATTTAGTTTCGTGGACATAAAATTTATATGAAAATCTTACTTGTTTTCAAGAGTATGAAAGTAGTAGAGTCTAAATCTCAATTTATCTCCAAGTGAAAGTAGCACATTATTTTATAAACTGTATTTTAGATGCATTATCTTATCGATTATTTTGACTTCAAAAATCAAGGGAGTCAATGATTTGATAAATAATGCTCTCGGAGTGGTCATAGTTATCTCCTTAAATTCAAAAACGAATACATAAATTTTTTGTAAACTTTGAATCAACAAATATCTACAAAAAGGTTGTTTCTTTTGCTGAAATAATTTTTTTTTCTAAATTTGCGACTTTTGTCTGTTAGGTAATGTTGCTCAGATGTGTAAACGCTTTCCAACTTATCAAAACATTGGCGAAGCAAACGACCAAAAATTTAGAATGCACAGAAAATGCTATAATTGATTCACAGACAACACAAGGTAGAACGTTTTCAAATAAATAAATATACAATCTACACTTTGGTGCAAAAAGATAAGGCCACCACGAAAAAAACGCAGAAATTTGGATTGATCCACTTTTTTTCTTTCAAAAATTCATATTTTTATCAATGTATTTAGTAATAAAATTATTTATTAAAATTTTTTTTCTTTGATTAGTATTTCAGAAAATATTAAAATTGCAAAAAGATAAGGCCACCTATGAATTTATTAAATAAAACAAATGAACTAACAGATTTTTATGTTAAGATTAATTTTTACATAAAAATTAGCAATAAAAATCATGGGACGTGGCAATTCTCTTACAGATCACGAGAAAGGAATGATCGATGCTTTTAAAAAAGATGGGCATTCTCAACGAGAAATCGCCAAGAAAATCAACAGATCAAGGTGTGCAGTGAATAATTACATAAAAAATAAGAAAACACCCAAAAAGATTCCAGGTAGGCCAGAAAAACTCAGTCCAAGGAATAAATGGTCCATTAGAGATGTTAGAAAATCTGGAAAATCCGTTTCTCAAATTCAATTTCCAGGTGACATTAATGTTTCACGTTGGACCACATGGAGAACATTAAAAAATTGCCCTAATGTTGAATATTCAAAGGGACAAAAAAGCTCCTTCATGGAAGGAACATCACATAAAGGCAAGATTTAGTTGGGCCAAAAAGTACGTCTCGTTCGGGGAAAAATGGAGTGATGTATTTACAGACGAGAAAAAAATGGAATTTAGATGGTCCCGATGGGTTTCATGAGTCAAAGGAAAGCACTTTGAAGATTTAGGGCTGGCTGACATCCTACTTGAACCTGAAACTGTAGCACAAGGGTCACTACCTCGAGCCATGAAAGGCAGACACTACAATTGAAGTGTCAGAGATATAAAGATTATGGCTGAAGCTTTGAGAAGGAAACTTTTACCTACTTTTATGGACACACAGAGTGTCTAAGAAAAAGATAAATTCATTGCTTTGTCTAAAAGTTTATATTGTACTTTTCCCAAAACACATTTCCAACACCTGTGCACATCAAGTGATTTTAAACAGTTTGAAAGCAAACTGTCATTCAGAAGAGATGCAGTCAATTTTCAACTTTTGCATTTTGGATGAGTTATCTAAATATGGTAGATTTGTTAGTAAATTTTGTTTGTGATTCTCGTATTAGGCCCTTCACCTTTAATCTGCAGCAGAAATGGTACCTTGGTATTTTTATCTGATCATTTGAACTATGACAAGTGTGTATTTAAGAGATGCTTGCTGTTCTAGATACACACCCTTCAATAGTAGAGCATCTTGCTGCAGGGGATTTTGTAGTTCAACAACGAAATCAGTACTCCTTCAGTCAGACATCAATGGACCAGTCAATTAAACAGGCTATGAATAGAGATAGCAAGACCAGAGATGGGCAGATTGAATTCTCTAATAATGCTAATGCTGTTCATCATTGGATTTTATCATTCAACCAACATGTAAAATCTCAAGAAGCTGCACTGAAATGGCTGGAAAAGCAGAGGGCTGCCATAAGAAAAAAGACTTTACTAAGTCCTAATATGAGAAGGATGAAGCAGGCATTCATTTTATCATGCATACAATTGAGTTGCTGCAAAATCCATCGACATATTATGAAAAAGAACTTATAAACATAGCATCTGGCCAAGTAGCATCATTTGAAATTAAAGATGATATTTTGACAGCACATAAAAAAGGCTGCAATGTTTCCAATCAGTTTGTTCAACAATGGCTGATTTGGAAACAAGTTGAATTTAGAACTCCATTAAAAACTATGAAGATGTAAACTTTTAGTTATCTTCAGAAAAAGTATCCACACCAAAAGAGCATGAAAGAAACAGATTCTTTGAAAGCAGATAAAGATCTTCTCACAAGGCTTCTTATAGTAGCAAGAACCCAAAAAGTTGACCTTGGAGGAAATTTTGACACATAGCCTTTCACAGTTCGTATCCAGCCTGAGCAATAGTGATGATTTTCTGCTGTCTAACAACAAAGCTGCTTCGTTTCATTACCTTCAAGCAAAGTTTCCAGACATGAAAATTATTAAAATTCCACAAAACACAGCACTGATGTTAGACGGCATGGAATAATTCACCAGCTAGCAGGTCATGTTCCAGTAATGTCTGATGATCTGAATATTTATATTTTTAGATATATAATCAAGCTTGCTTCCTTTTACATCTCATCAAGAGTTGATTGTGTATGGGATAAGTACAATCCTCTGAGCATTAAAGATTCTGAAAGAAGACGGCGTTCGATTTCCCTTGGCTACTTGTTGCATGCTCTTGATGAGAATCAGAAAATACCTATCCAGTTTTGGAAATTCCTTGTCAGGCAAAATCAAAGAATCTCCTCCATTTATGGTGAGGCATTGGAAGAAATTGGCACCAGAAGAATTCTATGGAAAAACTGTGTTTGCTTCATTGAGCCAAGGATGTTTCATGCGGTTTCCTCAAAATGACACAAATAAAGTGATCACAGAAATTTTGCATGAATTAACTACTGATCGTGAGGAAGCCAATATCATTCTCTTGTTTCATACAAAGCATGCATCAACTGCTTTCCTTTTCATTATCATCAAGACTCCATATACAGGTGTTTTTCTTTTTTACCAAGCTGAAAAGCACGAATTAAGTTCTGACTTGTATGTGGCAACTAGTACAAGTAGATTGTCTTGTTTAATCTATGCTCAATCAGTGAATCTGCTGTTTCAAGTGCTCTACTCTCTCCACATGCATTTACTGGCTGTGATACCATTAGTTGTTTTAAGGGAAAGGGGCAAGAAACAGAGGAGTTTGAGGAGAATTTCAGACTTGAATATTTAAACATATTTATTAAGTTGAAAGAAATGTCTTTATTATTGTTTATGATCTATTTAATAATTCTTGTTTGAATTTTTTTCCCCAAAATTTAGATAATCAATATATGGAACAAAAATGATTTTTTTTCTGTGTAAAAAAAAATGATTATGATGAAACAATTATTTATCAAAGTGTTTTTCCATTTTTATCTAGTCCTTTAACTGTCTTTCACCAATTTTGGTAGAGGTAAGATCTATGGTGCCTAGACCATAAATGTAATAAAGATGAAGTCAGGTCAAATTGGGAACTTTGGATGACCCTCTTTTGACCAGAGCTGGTATCAATCTGTCTGGTCCTGAAACATCTGTCACTTACCGTCCAGAATCCAATGAGAAAGGTGGTATTTTTATTATTACTTGGATTTTTAACTTGCACACTGGATTTGAAGTTAAGTAGTTTCTTTTTTTTCAGTTAAAGATGAATTGTTCTATTTGTACTGAGCTAACAGCTGAAACATGTCATGGTTTATTCAATGATAAACAGGTTGGATTGATTTCAGTTGATCAGTTGGATGCAATGGATATAAAGATTATTGTCTATAGAACAGGACTTGACAAGGATAAAATACAGACTGATACCATCACAAGCAGACTTTGTTGACTAACTATAAATGGCTTGAAAAGAGATGTTGTAATCCATTTAAAAATCATAAAAAGCAAATCAAAGGTAGTTTGAAACCAATTTCAGTGGAGATGGCAGACAAGGCAAAGGCTAAGTTGGTATTAATCCCAGGCAAGAAACTGCCCTAATTTCGAATACAAATCCACAAACTATTTCCTAATGATGAAGAACCAAGATATATGTTGGATGAGGAAATACAAGAACTTGAAGCAGGTACTTCAGCAAAATCAGAAAAGAGTAGTAATAATGAAGAACCAAGACGTGTATTAGATGAGGAAATGAAAGAGCTTGATACAAGTACTTCTGCAAAAACAGAGAAGAGAAATATCAATGAATGTTTCTCTGTTATTGGAATTTCTCCATTGAAAACAAAAGGGCTTCATTACTAGCTACTTTAGGTAAGAGAAATTTTTTTCTACAATGCAATGTGTAAAGACCAAAGTAGCCAAATCATTAAACATTGACTCTGAGCTATTCAATGATGAAGCTTTAAAAATCAAAAAGGAGATTTTAGATAAAGCTAAGCTCTTTGATAAAATGATAGAGCTTGTAGCAAAAGTGAAGACAGTGGAATCAGCTAAAATCAAAAAATACAGATCTTGACACTTGCCCCTACAAAACACAAAAAAGTCATGGATGTGTTTGGTGTTTCAGAATACATTGTATGCAAGGCTTGCAAATTGTGTTTGGAAAGAGGTATTTTAACTGTGCCAGAACCAAAAAAGGGCCAGTTTTTGCTTGCTGATATTGCACAGTTAGTGAAAGCATTTTACCAAGATGATGAATATACTCGACTGTTGCCAGGTAGTAAAGACTATGTTAGTATTAAATGTAAGCAGAAAAGACTCATCTTGTGCAACCTAAATGAGCTCTTCAGAGCATTCAAGGAACAGAACCCAACAGTACCTTTAGGATTTAAAATATTTTGTAGTCTAAGGCTGAAATGGTGGGTCCTTACTGGTAGTGCAGGTAATGCATGTTGTATGTGTATGCACTATCCACCAAAATATGAAATTATTACTGGAGCCACTGACTGTATCATATAAAGATCTCTGGAAATATATTGTCTGTAATACCAGTAGCAGAGAGTGTATGATTCATAGGTACCCAAATTCTCCTAAATCATCAGAGCAGCTTGAAAACTTTATGACACCATGGGAGGATATAGTGCTGAATCAACAGAGTTCTCTCCATGGACAACTGACTGATTGACAATACAAAAGAAATCCTGTCAAGCTGATATTGATTTAATTATTTTGCCTCTGAATAAATTAGTACCTCATTCTAACTTGGCTAAATCACAATCAAGGTACTTTACATCCAGTGGTACTCAACTTTAAGCTTGAAAATGCAATGTAAAGTGAATGTTTCTGTATTATGTCGAGTGATAACTCACATGATGCAGCATTTGTTTATATGATACAGAAAAAAAATCATTGAGGTAATCAAAGCTACTTTGCTAAATATAAAAAATATTGAGTATTTTTCTGATGGTTGTGCAGTGCAATACAAGAATTATAAGAACTTTGCCAATTTGTGCCACCATCACAAAGATTTTGGGCTCAATACAAAATGGAATTTCTCTTGCAGCAAGTCAAGGTAAACAACCGTGTGATGGCATAAGTGGGACAGTAAAAAGGATAGTGTCAAAAGAAAGTCTCCAAAGACCAACTACCAAACAAATCCTTTCCACAGAATCTATGTTTGAATATTGTAAATCTGCAATTTAAGGTATCAAATTCATTGTGGTTGAAAAGGATGAAGTTGAGGAAGAGAGGAGGAGTCTCACCATGAGATTCAAAAATGCATCCACAGTCCCAGGAACAAGAAGTTTTCATCAACTTATTCCACTCGCCAGAGATAAAATAGCTATGAAACAATGTAGTAAAGGCGAAAACTATGACCTAATATATGACTTTTCTATTGGGGCTGTAGAAAAAGCAGTAAATTTTTTTGTTTCAGGATCTGTTTGTTGCAAGTGCAACAATAAAATTTGGATTGGCATGGTCCTAGAAATTGATATGGGGAATAAGGATTTGCTGATTAGGTTCATGCACCCAGCTCTTCCGTCACATTCATTTTACTGGAATGAAGAGTTTTAAGGATATATGTTTTGTACCATTAATGAATATTCTGTGTACTAATGATGTTCATACAGCAGCAAATGCTAGAGTTTATCCTTTGTCCAAGATGGATAAATTATCTTTGCAAATTAATTATATCCAAAACAATTTAGTCTATATGCACAACAAAATTTAGTGCATAGTGTAGTATGAAATGTAATCTTTTAAAGACTTTTTTCATATTCATTTTATTTTCTTCTGCATAAAACAAAATTCAGGTATTCAAGTTTCATGAAAATAATTTTGAACAATTATCTAAAAAATAAAAAATAAAAAAATAAAAAATAATAATGAAAGCATTTCCTTTAACTATATAAATATGTTTAGTGCCAACTTATTTTTTATGTTTTAAAGATTCATATTTATCTTATGACTGTTTTGAGAATGAAAAAAATCAAATGTTTTTTTTGTTTCATGAAAATAATTTACCAAAATAAAATTAAAATAAACACAAACAGAAAGAATTTCTTTTAACTTCATTTGTTAAGTGCCATCTACAAATTTTCTATGCACTGTTGATTATCATATAGGAGGCAATGTTTACTGCTTTTTAAAGACAATCTATCTGTACAAAAAGTAATATCTGCAAAATATATCTCAATTATTTTTTATAAATTAATAAAAACAATCTTATTGATTAGTCTAAGAAATTACTAAGCACAATACAAAGATTTTAGAGGTCAGAGAGCATTAGGATGATTGTCTTTAATTATAATCTTTCTCAAAAATCCTGTACATACATAGGAAAAAAACTCTACACTTGGCAGGGTGTTGCATATTGACCTCCAACCCGGCCAAGCTGTCAAAAGAAGAAATGCACCTGTGTAAATAACAGGTGCATTCGGTCGAAGATATCAGGAGATCAGGGGCAACCTTGACTGTCGAAGGGTTGAATTGAGTGCGAAATTATGATGCTCGCAGGAAGTAGGTGGGCGTCAAATTATTATATAACCCCGGCGACAGGAAGTTCAGGTCAGTTTGAGAGAAGATGCTGGAGTGAGAAGCATGTCCCAGCAGAGGCTGGGACCCCAGGCCCCTGGTTGAGTAGCCCAGGAGAATGGGAAAGAAAAGCTGTAATAGCCAGAAGAGTGGGGGTCAATATGTTGCAGTTCTGTTCAGTCTCCAACTCCCTCTCACACACAACCCTTTCAATAAAGTGAGGTATATTTTTCTAAAGAACTGTGTCCGCTCATCTTTATTGTGTCATCATTATGTTTCTGCATGCATCTGCATATGAATATATTACAAGGGTCATACCTTCTAAAGTAGACTTAAAACTATCACAAAATTTTTTGGTGAACTTGAGCAGGCATTATAGATCTTAGGCAAAAAATATTATGAAAACTGAAGAGGACATTTTCGATAGACTGACCATAAGCTACATAGGTGAAAAGTTGTTGATTTTGGGGTTATGTATTTGGGTGAGTAAAACAAAATTTTCTATAAAGTGTAGGCTTAAAATAGTTAAATATTTGGATTCTATACTTTTTATTTGCCCTACATACCAAATTTCAGAAATATTGAAAGCATGGAAGTATTTTTCTTTAATTTCTAAAAAAATAATGAGATTCAGTGATGTTGTGTGGCCTTAATTTGAAGGCAAAATAGGAAAATTATATAACCATCCCCTTAAAATTGGAGTGGTAAAGTCTAGCACAAAATAATTTAGCACATTTCCCTAACTCATGAAGAGGAACATTTGTGCCAAATTTCAACTAATTCGGTGTTGGTGGGTGTAATGCCAAGGTGTATTGACATGGAATGACCCAGCAGCCTTCCAACAATTCCATCTACATTGAACAACCTTGTAAAGTGCAATTGTAAGAACAGCTGTGACTCCTGGCATTGTTCATGTGTTCATCAAATCCTGCTTTGTACTGGCCTTTGCCAATGTGTATCCTGTTCTAATATGCTTAAAGAAAATAAGAATAGTAAAATGCTGCAGTATAATGATATGGAAGATTCTGACTCCTCAGAGGATGAATGATATTTGTAAAGATGAGCTTGCAGGACTGTAAATCAAATTATTTCCTTTTCAAAATGTTGCGTTCCAAGATAACAATTCTTTCAACATAATAACAGAAAGAAAACTCAACCTATTTGCATTATTCTTTTATATATATATATATAGTCAAAGTTAATCTAAACATCCATATTTTTATATCAGTCAATGTGTGTGGGACAAAATTACATCAAAAAGTAAATGGCAGTGTAAAAGGAATTTAATCACCACAAGTATTTGAAAACAGTTCTTTCTTGTATAATTTTTGGAAGGCACAAGGGTTGGAAATATATGGAAATGCTTTTTATTTTCTATATCAAATCAATATAAATTTGCTGTGTTTTTATGAGGGGATTTGCAATTTGAGAATCTGATACTGGAATGAAAAGTAATGTTTTCTTTGTCATAGGCTTTACATGGTTCATTTTATTCCCTGATTAAAGAAATTAACACATGATACAAGAATGTAGGTCTTGTGTTAAAACACTTAAATGTACTTAAACAGCTTGTTTAAACTTCATTTTACATAAAGTAAGCCATAAAAATTGACTTTTTCTGTGAATTTCACACCCTGTATTATCTCCCTTTTTATAAAGTACTGGGTACACTCACAGTGGAGATATCTTCAGATTTGAAATCAGCATAAAAAATACTTCTAGAAACAGATGAAATTTTCTCAAATGAATTGAATGTCCACAGAACTCAAAAACTAAGCCCATTTTAAGCCTCTAGCCCATAGCCTAATACCTTGTCTGTGTAAGTTCTCCTCTTTATATTGCCTCATCTGTGAAATTTGCTGATGTGGAAAAATTATTTTACAAAATAAATAATTAAATAAATAAAAATTTAGAAATATTTTCTGAAAACTTATTTCCAAGCTTATCAAAGACAAACTATTAATTTCCGGTAATCCAAGCATTTTGATTGGTGCATTGATGCAAACAGAAGCTTTATAAGTCTGTGTGTATGCCAAAAAGAATTAGAGGAAAATGGCAACAGAAAGACAGAAATTCACTGTTTAGTCTAATAGAGAACAAAACTTTTGGTAGTATTTATCCCAGAAAAGTGAAATGAAACAAAATAAAGGTAGATTCCTTACAAGTACATATAGAATTGTTCAGATTCATTGGAATTAGCCATTTTGGGCTTGAGCTTGATATTTCAGTAAGTGCTATGGGGAGGCACAGCTTGAGGGAATAGCTTACTGAAGCTAAACCACATGGCTAACCAGGGTTCCTGGTGTAAGAGTAGAACTCTCAGTCTGATACAATAGTAAGGTTCACACTAACTGCAATAACAATGATTCTAAGACTTTATTAGGCTAATTGGTCTCTTTTTCTCATTATTACGGCCTATTCTTTGGTCTTCTTTAAGTGCACAAATTGAATAATAGTGACTAATATGCATGCTGTGGTAACAAAATAAATAAAATCAATAGTTCAAATACTTAGGATGATAATGACATCTCAAAAACACAAAATATATCTTATTTTATAGCAATAGTTTTCAAAATTAGTTTGTTAACTATTATGCAAATGACACTAGGTATAATTATTTACTAAGTTTAGTTTGGGTACACACCGAGATTCAAACTCACAACAACAATGAATTAATCTTCCAAGTGAGATTACAAACCATTGTGAGGTATCCTATAGTTACTATATCTACTAACATTTGGCACAGGAGTTCAATCGTGGAGAATTCACTACACAAATTAGTTCATGAGTCAACATAAAAAAAAAGGACAGAGAACAAAAAAATCTGGTGGGAAAATCTATGAGGACATAAGTAGGAGCAATCATCAGAAAACTACCATAACAAATCAGATCATTAATATTCTCCAGCCATAAGTTACTTTGGAATAGTATAGAAAGTGTTAATCTTGAGTAGATGGAGTTGGATGGTGAACTAATCTCGTAAGTCTGAGAAAAAGAGTTTTAATCATGTCAAAGCACAAAATTCCTGTAATCTTGTGCAAAATGTGAGATCTCAGGTTTTTGGCTAAGAGTAAAAAGTGTAGTATCTGTTCTTAGTTTAATATCTAATATATCAATAATGCAAATACATTATTTGAAGTTTTAATTCTAATATTTCCTAAAATTAAATAAAGGATGTTGAAAAATTGACTTAAATTTATTTTCAGAAACTTTCCTTACATTCACAAATCACTAAGTATAAAAAAATTCACTGAAATCAAATAATAGATTTTTTAAATGTCAGAAAAAGTAATGTGTACTTACCTTCCAGAGGCTCATGAATGAGTGAAGACTGAGCAACACCGGCATTGTTTGCGATCGTTTATATGCATGCTATTTTCATTAAAAAGGTGACATGCTAACTGCGTGATGATGTCACATTTCACCCTCGATCAATAGGAGATCGTTTTTGAAGACAGCAGTTACGAATGATCTCGCTTAGAGATTTATATAAATCTACTTTGATCACATTATTATTAGACCTTAGTACAGGGAAAGTCTCAACATCGGCATCTGTTGCAAATCCCTTTCTGACGACTAGATGAGGCATGGGGTTTTTCTTTTTCTCAGTCAGTTGCCGTTGTTTAGGTTGGGAGTCATTTTTTCTTCTACTTCCCTCCTTTTGCATGCGAGCAAAAGGGGGGAAGTAGAGGGAAAAATTACTTTTCTTTTTTCGAAAATTCGCTATATAAAATCTATGTATTTTACATAGACAAATTTCATGCAAATTATTTCATACTCTTACAATGCAAACAACGTTTGTTTTGCCTAATACATCTTAAAAGGTTGTAGCTTAAGCCTAGCTACACTAAACAATTAAAAAGCCAACCGTCACCCACAACGAGGAAGGTTTTTGTAGGGTTTTTTAATAGTCAAAACCTCTACTCAAAACAAGCCGCATTTTCTAAAAGGTATTTGACATGGTCCATGTCATCAAAAAATAAAATACCATGACTAAAGACCATTCCACAGTAAGTACTGGACAATATTCCAGTTCACTTATTCCTACACCTCACACACATTTTACATATCGTCCTTCCTGTATATATAAATTGTTTTTATAAAATGATGACCTAATCATTTACATTGCTTTCACTTGCCCCATACTGTATTCTAACAACTTCAACAACTTTAAACTTCTACAGAGGTAAATTCTGGAAAATGGCGACACCGAAAGAGCACAAAATATTTTAACATACTAATAAAATCCAATAAGCATTTATATAAGTTTGGGCGAATTTTACATCACACTACTTTTTCGCCGAAAAAAGTGCCTACAGGTATCTAAAATGCTGAAATAAAAGATTTTTCTGCTTGAATATCGAAATAGGGTATAATTATATGCTTTAACCTTAAATATTAGCATCCTTCAGAACACAGATGTTTAAATTTACCATATTTTAGAGCACTGAACAGGACAGATTGTCACTCGAGAACAGACTAGCATGCCTAAATACTAAATCCCAAAAAAAAGGAGGGAAAACTATGGGCCTACATCTACCCAAATAACTCTAAAACATATAAACAAAACATGGATAAATAGTGCTCTGAACTGTGAGGCATATTCCTCTTTTGAAGGAGTATCCTCTGATCAAAGATACGCCTAAGTCGATGCTGAAATAAGAATAAAAAAATTTAAAAAAACCAGTCAAAACCACACGTTAGGACCAGTCTTCATTTACAAAAAAAAAAAATATTAATAAACCCCGACTGTAAAAAAAAATTCGATGCTCTTCAGGCGATATCTTTCTAGGAATATTCCTAATAACAAATATAAAGACTTTGTTACTGTTCCTATAGAAGCAGCAGCCGAATGCATTCCAACCAAATAAAGAGCCAAGAGTAGAGTTCCATGGGAGGCAGTAGCGATTTGAGAAAAATAAGATAAGAAAATAGCTTCCTTACTCAGAGAAACCCAACAAATTCTAATGTCCAGAAACTTAAGCCCAGAGAGAACCAAGTTCTCTCTGGGCTTTAAGAACAAAAAAAAAAAAAAAAAAAAAAAAAATAGAATACATTCAAGCCCAAATAAACAAAATCAGAAACTCGGTAGAAGGTAGACAAAAACGATTAAAATGGCAGAAAGTAAATGAAATGAATGAAAGAAAGAGCACGTCAAGAGCAAAACTAAAAAGTACTAGCCAAGAAGAAAGACTTCTGAAGTGGAAAAAACATTTCAAAAACCAGCTTGGAAACTCCCCCTAAATTCACTGATAAACCTACCCAAAATATCAATAGCTAAGAAGACCTTAAACTAAGAAGTACGTGGAAAAATCTCGAGCAACACCATTGTTTGTAGATTTCTCCAAGGCATTAGATTCCATACAAAGGGAAGTTAGAGCAAATACTACTAGCATATGGTTTCCCTCAACGAAACTGTTAATAATGCTTTACAAAAGCACGAAAGCAATTATTTGTTCACCTGATGGAGACAACCTTCTTCGACATTGTCACTGGAGTTTTGGAAGGAGATACATTAGCACTATATTTGTTTATAATCTGCCTAGACTACGTACTTCAATAGATCTAATGAAAGAGAATGGCCACACGCGCGCACACCCACACACACACACGAAGCAGCAGCAGACGATGTCCTACAGAAACTGTAACAGACACAGGCTACTCAGATTCTTGCAACTACACCTACCCAAGCCGAATCCCTACTGCATAGCCAAGAGTAAATAATAAAAGGCGATGGCCTCCACGTGAATGCAAATAAAAGTGTACATGTGTTTTAAACGAGAAGGAACTATCTCCACTAAGTAGTAGACCTCTAAAATTAGTAGACAAGTTCCCATACCACGGCAGCAATTTCTCATCCACTGAAAGTGGTTTCAACATACGCCGCGCGAAGCCGTGGACTGCATTGATAGGGTATTGATCATATGGAAGTCTGATGAAATAAAACAAGATGTCTTTCAAGCTGTAGCTCTTAGTACTAATTTATGGATGCGCCACATGGACACTAACAAAATTCATGGAGAAAAAGCTAGACTGGAACTACACAAGAATGCTACACGCTGTTTTAAAAGCCACATCTAGAAGCCACAACTTACAAAACAGCAGCTGTAGGACCACCTACGTTTCAAGTAAGACTAACAAGACATGCAAAACTGCTGGGGAAGCAAGGACGAACTCATAAGTGGCGTTCTCCAATGGGCCCCTACATACGAATGCGCCAGTGTTGGCTGACTAGCAAGAACTTACATCAGATCTGTGCTGACACTGGATGTAGTTTGGATGACCTGGGGGGGCGTTGGATGAGAGAGAGTTTATGTATGAGAAATTCGTGCTATCAACGCGACTTGACAGGACTAAAAAATCGGATAGTAGCCTCAATTCCAGTGAGAATGGTAGAGAAATAAATTTTTAAAAAGAAAAGAATTTGGATAAAGTTTTAAAAACCTTAAAAAATGCAAGGAAGAAAGTTGCGAACTAATGAGAAATAAAAATGAATAAGCGTTAATGTAACACTGATGTAAATAAAGTAGTTTCATTTTATCAGTCAACAGTTTTTTTTCATGTCCATGATGTCGCGGAAGAGTAAAAAATAAATAAGGAAGGGCATTTCAAATAATCTTATCTAGTTCAAAACAGGACTGTTCTCGTTTATTACAACTGAAAGATAAGACTATTTATTACTGTTTGGGGAGAGTAAACCATGAAAAACACAGTCTAAACAAACAAAATGAATTTATTACTACTACTACTACTACGACGACGACATAACAAGTCTGTCCGGTATCAAAAAGTATATAGGCGATATTGTTCTTCAAAAAGTCACGTTTAGTTCATCGGGAATGGAATATTTAGTTAACAAACAGAAAGTGTAAGGCTTTTCTCCTAAGTCTATCAGAAAAATTTCCTTAAAAAAAAATAAAATAAAACTTTGGAAAATAACTGCCAAAAAACATTTCTTTCCATCAGCCTTTTCCTCAACCCACTGCAGGTTGTTATATATGGGAAGTAACAGACCTGGCATTCGGTTTTTACTGTTTTTGGACTCTAAAAAATTTAAAGAATACAGTTTGCTCTAAAAGCTATCAATAGCTGTGAGGAAAACATTACACCACCCTATAACTAAGGTTTGTTTTTTAAAAAAATAACTTTTTCTTGAAATAAAAGCAGATGGAAAAATAATCATTTTCTCCCCACCTACCTACTATATATATATATATATATATATATATATACACACACACACACACTATAAATATAGTTTTCTTTCCATACTTCTTTAGACGGGATTAGGTACCCTGATGAGCTGCTTAGGCAAATCTATAGAAGGTTAGTTCCTGACTCACTATCGTTAATATATATATATATATATATATATTTGTATGGTCTGGAGCCTCGCCAGCAGATGGTTTACTGTCATATCCAAGACACTCATATAAGGGAGGAGGTGGGGTTACCTCTCTGCAAAGATGCAGTCGACTGGTCTAAATTTGAGATTAGGAAGAAAATTTTCTATCGTATTATCATCGAGGAACGTAGGATTGTGCTGGGCCCATAGTTTTGCGTTTTGGAATTAGAAAATAATCAAAACTAATAATTCAATAAAAAATTTCAAAAATTGACCTTGCGTCGTTTCCTGCTCACAGGTAAATACATACTTCCCTGGCATTATGTTGGGGAAGAGAAAAATTGAAAGCTTGGTCAGGGAGCCGTCTCCCAGGCTTTACCTGCTCGGCAGGGTTGATTAGTTGGTTGGGTTTTACGGCATATCAACCTTTGAAGGATATTTAATGCCAAATTCTATTTATACATATATTAAACCTAAGATTTCTAAACGAATACTTAGATAATATTTTAAACGTGCCAGAGCTTATTAGTTTGCACACAATTAGATAGTTTCAAGTATTGCTAATAAATAGAAAGAAATCAATTTAACATCGGGAATTTGTTTGCACACAGTTAAATAGTAATACATACGATTTGTTAGTGAATTGTTCGGAGGTTTGGTTTGATGTCATATCAAACATTGTAAGTTGTTTAATGCCAAATCCTGTTTATACATTTATATTAAATACATGTGATTTGTAAACATTTTACGAATAACATTTGAATTTTTGAGTTCATTTTTTTTTTCGCAGTAAAATGATTTGAAGTATTTCTATTTAATACGAATCATTCTATTTACTTTTAATCATTTGTTTGCACACAGTTAAATGGTTTCGAGTATTGCTATGTAACAGTATCAATTTAACATCAGTCATTTGTTTTTATATCTTTAAATATATATACATGACATGTAAGAGATTAGTAGGTAATTTCATTTTTACTTTTAAGCGGATGGTTTGTAAGTACCATTTAAATAGAGATTGAGCTCATCTGTTGGTGCACAGTTAAATGGTTTCAAGTATTGGAGTACTTATTATATCTCGATTGAGGATGGCAACTATGCAGTTAGTGTCACCTATCCGTACTTTCTATAATATATTTATAGGGATTTTGTCGATCCCTGGACATTGCATTGCTTATTCATTCTTATAGGTGACTTTGTTCTTGATGTGAAGGGGACTGTATTGAATTTGGCTGAAGACAGTTTTATTGTTCACTTTGGTGTTCATATGTGTTTTTCCAGCTTGGCAAATGTGGGTTTGTGGTTTTTGTTTCAGGTGTTCCAGCTTTTTTAGTCTGTCTTTGATAGTTTTTAATTGACGGATTGGAGACTTATGTAAGAGCTGGGTTTTTTTGGGGGGGGGAGGGTTATAGATTTTGCACTTTTAGGAAGAGTGGTTCGTGTCTGAGAGGCAGATTCTCTGTGTATTTTTGCTCGGACTACCTCAGTGGATTTCTCTTTATTTATACTTTGTTGTTGATTTTGAATTCGCTGAAATTCGGTTGTGTGTAATTTTTTCAGGTGCCCCTGAAACTTTGGCCAATCATTCGATTCCAACTGTATTAGTTTCTCTGCGAGAGCTCTATATTTGTTTTCTGGACTGATTGTATACTCCCTCCATATGACAGGGGTAGCTGCTTTCTCCCATGTAGGACCCTACTATTTTCCTTGCTTCTAAGAACGACATTCCTCTTATGTTTTACTTTTCTTTTTCATAGATGGCACAAGATATTGAGTAAGCCAGATGGTCTTGTTTGGACATCCGAGTTCTTTTAAGCAATATTCTTTCATGTGATCCGGGTCATTTTCACCGCACTTTGCACATGTCAATCGCTCTCTGCAAGCTTCCTCGTCGCGTCCAATTTTTTGGCATTTGAAGAATCCCAGGAGTGCTGGTGTAACATATTGACCTTCGACCAAGCCGTCAATCAAGGAACAGGTGCATCCGATGGAAGACATCAAGATATAGCCTTGACTGTGGACGGGTTGAATTCGATGCAATTGCGGCGCCCACAAGAAGCAGGTGAGTGTCAAATAATGATATAACCCGGTGCCAGAGTTGGAGTCAGTTGGAGTTTGAGTTGCAGTTCGAGGCAGTAAGAACCAGCTCCCAGCAGGGGGCTTGGGTTGAGCAGCCCAGCAGAATGAGAAAGAAGTGCTGCTATAGTCAGAGGAACTTGGGGTCAATATGTTGCAGTCTGTTCAGTCTCCAACTCACAACCCTTTCGAATAAAGTGTGAAAGGTATATTTTTCCAAAGTGTGTTCGTTCGTCATTATTGTTGATTATGTTTCCGCATGTATATGTATACGTATTGTTGTATCACGGCTATACAACACTAGGACATATTTTTCAACCCTCTCAAGACAATAGCCGATCTTCACCTCCTTGGAAGTATAGGGCTGATTAAATGTTTGGATGTGGGTGTTGGTCTGGATTTGTTCTTCGCCTTTTCTTATGGAGATTCTTCTGATATTTTACACTCCCTTTTTATTCAGGGCTACTGACATCTCCTCTACTGTAGCTAACTCCAACTCCCTACTTCTGATAACTCCTTTGGAAATGTTAAATCTTTCGTACGGGTATGCACTGCATTAAGTATTGTGGAAGGATTTTTTGGATGTTTTCTGCCCTCATCTGGCTATCTACCTCAACAAGCAAGTTTCCATTTCTTGTTTTTTTCTATACGTTTCTTGAAGTAGCTCAAGTAGAATTTAGTTATACAGACCTCCACCAAAGATTCAATGCCAACGAATCTGGAGAAGTCTGCTGCTTCATTCTCCGAATCTGATTCGGATAGATTTCGAGGTTTTTTTTTTTTTTGAAGTGATGTTTATTTTTCGCTGGCCCTGTGCTCCACTACTCACCACAGAGTCCAACTTGAGTTGGGAATGTACCAAGGTTTCCTTGTTTCTTTGTTTTTTAAGAGCGTATCAACCTTTGTAGGTTATTTAATATCAAAGCATTATTTCTAGAAGAACAGTAGTGGTACTATTTAACCCATAGCTGGGGTGATAACGGGGCTCATACCTTTCTCATGGGTATTTGTCCGAAAGTGAATGTAATAGCGTGACTGGAGTTCGAACTCACTACGATTCCGCAATTCATTGCTTTAACCATTACACCACAAGGACATCTCCATGTACCAAGGAGGAAACTCATTCACCTTGGTCGAGACAGGGATACACGACCAATATACTCGAGTTGGGAGTAGGTTTTCAAGCCTTTACCAATTTCAAATTTTCAGCAGTGGTCAAATTCCTATTCTCAATGCAATTAAGCCTCAGTCACTGCCTTGTAGCACTTAAAATGTTGGAAATTTGCAGCAAATGCAGATTGAAAGGATAAAACATAGGTGGTAAGGCTTGATACAAACAGCTGATTGATCAGATCGGGCCTATCCGACCGCCCATCTAGCCCAGTGAATGCCAAAATGGTGTGTTGCAAGTAACTTGACCACTTGATTGCTGGGTCAAGCACTGCTCAACCACCAAGTTCCCGTCTTTAAGCATCACGGGTCGCCTCCCACAGTCAACAGGTGGACTCTACAGAGATGCAGTCGGCCTATTTTACAGCCCCAACCGACAGGGCGTGCAGGGTTGAGTTTATTGCTGGGCACCTGAGGCGCCCCAAAAGGGGAATGCCGACGGAGCCAAGCATTTTGGGGATCAACCGACCATGAGTCTCGATTTGTGCGTTACTTCCAACCATAAAATGGCCTTGTGCCGCATTCTAGCTTAGTGGGAAGTCGGTCAGATACCCATTTCTGACTTCCTTAAAATGCTTTAGTTTCACAACGGCAGTTGATACTGTGCATGTGGAGGTCTTGCCTACCACAGCAAGAACAAGTCACCCACTGATATATCAGCATTAAGAAGCACCTCTTCAACGTATCAATTTCCCTGCGAGCATAACATCGGAGTACGGTCATCAGTGCCAGAACCAACCGTAGACCCATACAGTTGCTATAATCACCCAAAAGATAAAATATGTTAATCGACAACTTCGACAGATCGAAAGACGAAGTAAGAGATGGGTTTACATGTGTGATTTAGGCTTCAGTAATACCAATGGTCTCATAACGTAGTTTGTAAAAAAAGGTAGACACAGATGAAACTCCCTAATGGCAAAAAGGGATGTGAGTTTAAGTTTTACCGAGAGCTTATAGTCCGATTTGTGCAGTTGTAGAAATAATAGCTCGAAGAGTTGCAATAAAAAAGCAAAAAAATCTTTTTAATACTCGTCAAAATTAATAATAATGGATGAAAAATTATTTGGTAGTCGCTCCTCCATAAATTTAGAACCTGGTTACACTTCAGAAAGTGGCAGATTTTTCGTCCAGAATCCTTGATACAATAAAAGAAAATAATAACCAGTCTCAACGGTGGGGATAACAACGTCTTGTTGAGACGATTTTCGCAGATCTGTTGATACACCTTCAAAAACGCTAAATATTTGTGTCAACGTTTGGGAAGATCAGTAGTAAGTAAACATCTATTAAAATATCAAAACAGATTTATATAAACATTTCAAAAGTTTGTCACTTAATCTTTTAAACAGGACAATCAAACATGAACTTTGTCACTTAAAATTACAAATGTTCAAGCACGATCTTTTGGATAAGAACTTCGAAACTGTGAGTACAAATAAAAACATTTTTTCGCACATATTTTCCTTATATCTAGAATTAATAAACAATTACAATTAGGCAGGAAGTGATGCTGAAAAAAGAAAAATAACCCGCATCATCTAACGGCGAGGTGGGGGACAAGCAAAACGGACCGCATGCATTCCTGATTTTATTAATTTCAGTATTAATCCCTCTCTCCGTTCAGAATCCAAACAAGTTCATCAGTGCTAAATACAGTGATATTTTAAAGTTTATAACAGAATTAACTTATTGAGCTAAGACGACGAGAGCAATCTTCCTGTTTACGCTTTGATAAAATGGAATGTGGAAAAGTCTCTTCCTTTTACACACACCCACACGAAAACATTGCAATTCGTGTTATGAAAATCCTAAAATAAAGAAACAGTAATAAAAAATTTTTTAAAACGTATTATTTAAATCATTGACACTTATCAGAAATACTTGAAGTTTTATTATGGCTTTCGGCAGCACCATGTGTTCCATTGTCAGTTAAGATGAAAAAACTATATCTGTTGAGAAGGCAGTTAGTGAGCAAAATGAATTCTGTTGTTATCGTGCATTGTAGAACACATTTTGGGAAATCACTACCGATTACAGAATCCATTTATGAAATTTGAAACGACAGGATGTTCCAGGATCAGAAAAACAACTGGGGCAAGTTCGTTCTAGTTATATAATTAGCCCACAGAAATCCACAAGAAGAGCAGGTGACAAATTCCACACTACACTGGAGGGGGGAAAGTGATTTCTAAACGGAAATGCTGGGATATTGTGAAGATTAAGATGAGTTTATAGGGTCTAATTTTTGTCAGTGAGTAAACTAAGTTGTAGTAATTAACTTTAGGAAACACAGTATAAAACTGGATTGTGAGTGTTGATATTTCTTTTGTTAAAATCCAGTATTTTCTATTAACCGGGCTATTGGTCTAATGAGTAGAGTGTTCGCCAGTGGTTCGGGAGACCGAAGTTCAATCCCAGGTTGAGTCATACCAAAGACTCAAAAATGATACTTGATGCCGCTTTGCTTAACACTCAGCATTATAAGGTAAGGATTAAGGGTAAAGGAGAGCAATCCAGAGAATGGAATAGCGCCCTCCCCTACACCTCGGTGTAGTAGTTATTAAAAAGGGAGCCTTTGAGTCACCCTCGACGAAGGTCGCCAACTTTACTATTATTTTTTCTCAAGCAAGATGATCTGTAGGGGCAAACATGGTTTTGCAATTAATGGACATATGTTGAAATGAATGGTTTAGTTTGCACAGGCGAGAGAAAGAAAAAGGAATTATTTCAATCGACCAATCTCGAACAGAGTCACAGCCACCCAGGACAAAGCTCGTAAACCACATATCTTAATATCAATCCCAGTGCAGTTTCATCTCTTTCTCGACCAAGACAATAAATAAAATAAATATTGCTTATACATCGTGTGTTGTCTTGTTTCAGCTGGATAATAGGCTTTAATAAAACAATCAATCAATATTCTGAGCCCTGGCTTTTATTTGGGTTCGAACATCGACCACTGGAAAATAAAAGACTAACTCAGCTACTATATAAGTCAACATGGTTTCTCTAATATATTTCGGTGCAGCTGACCCCTAACGAGTGTTTTGGATTAAACCATCTGATGGCGAGGTTTTCTGGAATACGGAGTACCCCTTCATTATCAATGCTCTCAGTTCCACTCTGACCCGAAGTGGAACCCGTTAGGGTCCCATCTATGGATCAAATACTTTAAACCATTTAACTATGTGCAAACGAATGATGTTAAATAGAATTATCAGTATCAAATAGCAAAACTTCAACTGTGTGTAAATAAATTGGCTCTGACTCGTTTAAAAAGGTTACCTACAAACTATTCGTTTACAAAATCATATTTAATATATATGTATAAACAGGATTTAACATTAAATAACTTCCAAGGGTTGATATACAGTAAAATACAACCAAACAATCAATGCAGCTGAATTTTACTTCAGCTGATTATTTGTCAATGAGCAGAGGAACTAACCTGGATTAACGACAAGACAAAAATATTTAATTTCCTAAACTTCATTTATACAAATTAGTGTATCGTATCCACCTTTTCAAAAAGTGTGTGTACACGAGAGAGAGTAGGAGAGAATAAGGCGTTTGCATCCCCTTGTACCGTACCTTTTTACTGAGAGTAAGAGATCAATAACCCAAAGAGTGGTACTCGCTTACAATATCAATGGCGGTGAGTGCAACATCCATAGGTAATTCCTTATATAACAGGACTGCTAATAAGGTATATCCTGAATAGCCCCCATTTTCATTACAGTTCATGTGAATACAGTGATGTTTATAATAAAGAGAAAAAATAATCTTATTCCAAGTATAATGAACAAAGGAAAATATTAGCTTATTCGATTTTGACAAATTCTGTTACCAAACGCTAGTTAAAGTGAAAAGTCAATAATTTATTTTACCCCTCAAGAAAACAAATGTATGAAATAGATAACTTATGACCAGTAACAGTAGCAGTTCAGGTATCGTAACCACTATGACACACATATACGCTTTTACGATGCTTCTTAAAAACTGTATCTCTAAAAAATTGAACAACCACAATATGCAGTATAAAAATACAAACAGTTACTTGACCATTATAATAGCAACTGACCACTAAAATCAGTCTTCATTCATAGCGGAAATAGTAATGCTTTGAAGTCAAATTTAAGATGCGTTTAAGAAAAGAGGGAAATTAAAAAGTGAGGAATTTTTACTCGCCAAAATCAGTACAAAGGTGACGCCAATTTAATGTTTACGAAGCCGGAGTATGTAGTTGTCTAAAAACACTTCTCTCTATGCACAGACAGTATAAAATACCAGATGGAGAGCTCTCTTAACAGTCGGATGCCGATCCTTTAAATATTCAAGGCTGAAAATGGCAGCATTTAAATGATAGTTTGATGATCTGTTCAACATGTACTATATATAAGTGAGTATATGTACTTGAATTAAAAATGCCTCCGAATGTATATGCGTCATCTCTGTATATGCATTGGACGAAAGAGCGTAGGTTAGCAAATCATTGCTATGGAGTTTGATTATCACTGAGTGCCCAATACTTCTAGTCTTAAGCGCCTTGTTGTGAGAATTAGTAGGTTAGTCAAGTTGGTTCTACGTCATTCAACCTTTGCTTCATTATTCTATGCAGAAGTCGGTTTAACAATTATGACCACCAATCAATATATCGCACAAGACCTCCCCCCAATTTTGGGAGGGGAGTTATAGGCCAGAGGCTAATCTAGTTAACCATAAAATTTCAACATAGTTGTGAGTTCTGTAGAAAAAAGCCCATCCCCTCCTCAAAAGCAGACCAGGGCCCAAGCAGTAGCAGCAGCAGAACCAGCGATAGCGGCAGCAGCAGTTGCAGCAGCAGCAACAACAACAACAGTAACCAAAACAAAAGAAACAGCAGCAACAACAACAACAACAGAACAACAGACAACAGCAGCAGGAAAAAAACCCAAAAAAGCAGCAACCCCCAAGAAACCAGCAACACCCAAGACACCAACAGCTCCATCACCAAAAAAGAAAAAAACAACAACAAAAACATCACATGAAGAGATGGAAACAACCATAAATCTCAAGAGGCGAAGGGACAGTGGGGAGGGGGCGGCTAAGAAATTATGCCCGGAAAAAACTCCTCCTGAGGCAGGCCCCTCCTCTCAACCATCACCACCAGCACCTTCACCACTACCTCCATTACCCTCACCAACATTTCCACCCCCAAAGATCACATTACCATCTCCTCCCCAACAAATGGCCCCCCTTTCACCCCAGCAAGAACTCTTCTTCAAGAAGCATCACCGCCCCTATAAAATCCCCCTCCCCAGATCTCAATCTGCCGAAAGGGCACAACCCTCGGGCCTAGCCCGAACTCCGTCCCTCCCCTCACTTAGCCCTGCTGACTTTTCCTCACAGGAGTTATTCCCCGCTATGATCTCCCCAAAAAGAAAACCACCCGTAAAAAAGAACCAAGATCTCACAATTGGACAAATGCAGCGGGCGGCGGCTTTGTGCTCTGCGGAGCTGGAGGCAGTTGGGGACTTTCAGCTCCGGAAGGCACTAAAGCCGTTGGCCAGGCTGGAGAAAATAAATGACTTGAAAATCTCAAATCCAGCAAACTTTAGGAGTGCAGCCATGGTGACCACTTTTGTCCGGTCAGCTGGCGACCGTACTAGGGGCGTGTGGAGGTACCTGAGTACGGTCTGTCAGACTGATACGGGCATGAAGCTGGCGGAGTTGGAGCACTCCTCACTCAAAAAATGTATCACATACTGCGCAGGGAGGGTCCCAATTTTGGTTCACCCATCTCTTTACAGGGCCCTAAAGTTGAAGTTCCCGATAGATGTCGGCGGAATCACCAGGGACAACCGAGTGACGACTGAACTTGGTACCGGTTCCCTGCGTCAGGCTGTCGGCATCCTCACGCCCAAGGATTTCCGGCCCGTAGTCGACGATGAGTAAAGGTAAGTCGGATTGATGGCTTTAAACATTGCCAGTTTGAATGTGAGGGGACTGAGGGATTCAAGCAAGTGTGCGCGCTTGCTTGGTGAACTCAAGAAGCTCTGCGTAGATGTTGCTGCAGTGCAGGAGACCCACTTCACTTGCGAGGCTGACTGTCGGGTGCTGAAGAACGACTTCAACGTTTTCTCAGCATACGGCAGCAACTTCAGCGCTGGGGTCTCCTTGCTAGTTGGACGCAGCCTTGATGCTGATGTTGACGTTGTTTTTGCAGGTGACGGGGGCCGGCTGGTTGTGGCCGATGTTGCCGTGAAAAGTTTCAAGTTTCGTCTGGTTGCGGTTTATGCGCCCAATATCGTTGTGGAGAGGGTTTCCTTTTTTCGTCGGTTGGCGCCGTTCCTGGACGATACGAAGCGGCTAGTCTTAATGGGTGATTGGAATGCGATCCTTGATCCCAAGATAGATAAGGTCGGGCGGGGAGCTAGTAGTGCGGGAAGGTGTGATAGCAGCCTTGCCGGCCTCATGACTCGTCATGATCTGGTCGACAGGTTTCGTTTTGATCACCCAGGGCGGGAGATGTGGACGTGGTTAGAAAGCTCGCCCTCTGCCAAAGTGGGTACCTACTTGGACAGAGTGTTAGTTAGAAGAGCTGACATCGATTTTGTTAGTTGTCCCACGTTCCACTTGATAGCGTGGACTGACCATAAACTTGTTAGCGTCAGTCTACGGTTAGCTGATAGGCCTAGGCTGGCCGGCTACTGGAAGTTCAATACCTCCTTACTGGAGATACGGGACTTCCGGGACCGGCTGGAATCCCTAATTCAGCGGGCGTTAGTGGGGGCGGTTACCGGGAATAGGTGGTGGGGATCTCTTAAGCATAGGATTAGAGATTTCGCTACCAAGTACGGTCAACAGCTCAATTTAGATAAGGCCAAGGAAGCGAAATCTATAGAAGATAGACTTTCCCGGGCGGTGGCTGGGGGGGACTCCCTAAACGTAGAGCTAGCTAGGGGGGACCTTGAGCGCGAGAGTAGCGAGCGCTACAAGGGCTACGTAGTTAGATCTAGGTTAAAGAGAGTTCTCAACGAAGCTGTGAAGACGAACGCGACTGCGCGTGAAGAAGAAGTGCGAAGGTTCCCCGATCGGTACATCGCTTCTGTCAAGGCCCCGGACGGGCGACTGCTGCGTTCGAGTCGTGAGATACGTGATGCCTTTCGGGCGCACTTTCGGGGTCGCTTTGCCCGCTGCACTGATCTCCCGATCCGGGAGTTTCGTAGCTATCTTGCCGACTTCCCCCGCCTTGGGGCGGCTGAAGCGGCTGGCTGCGAGGGTGTGGTTACTGAATGCGAAGTCCGTGACGCGTTGAAGCAAGTCGGCCTCAACAAGTCGCCGGGACTGGATGGTTTGCCCTACGAAGTGTACTTGAGGATGTCGCACATGTTTGTTCCTATTCTGACGGATATGTTCAACCATTGGTTCGCCCAGGGAGCCATCCCTGGTAGCGTTACCAAGGGCGTGATCACATTGCTGAAGAAAGGTGGCAGGCATGTTTGGGAGGGTTTAGATGATTACAGGCCCATAACTCTGCTTAACACAGAGTTAAAGATTTTGGCCCGGGTCTTGGCGAATCGTTTACAGCGTGTCATCAGTGATCTGATCGGCCCTGAACAGACTTTTGCTGTGAAGGGAAGGTCGATCCAGGACAATCTGCACTTGATTCGTGAGGTCCTAGAGGGGATAGAAGACGACACAGAAGCCGCGCTGATCAGTTTAGATCAGTCCAAGGCCTTCGATAGGGTTGACCATCGGTTCTTGGCGTCTGTTTTGGAGACTGCCGGATTCAAACCGGAGTTCCGCAGATGGATTAGCATGATGTACCACAACCCTCAGGCAGTGGTGCAGGTGAACGGAAGGCGTTCGGAGGTATTCGCGATCGAGCGTTCGGTGCGGCAGGGCTGCCCGCTGTCTCCTCTCCTCTATGTCCTCGCGTTGGAGCCCCTCCTGCGCAGGCTTAGGGATGAGGGGACAAGTCCGGCCCTGCGCGGTATACCTTTTGTTAGCAGCCTTGCGGCAAGGGTTTCCGCGTTCGCTGATGATATCACAGTGTTTGTATCCCGCCGTCTGGATATAAAGGCTGTGAAGAAGGCGGTTAGCGAGTACGAGCGGATTGCAGGGGCCAAGGTCAACTTTGACAAAAGCGAAGGTTTGCGGCTTGGTGCTTGGAGGGGTAGCGATACTCTTCCAGGGCCCTTCCGCTGGAGTGACGGACCCGTCCGCATCCTCGGGGTGTGGTTCGGGCCCGACCTCCAACTGGAGCGAAATTGGTCGGAAGTACAAACTAAGGTGAATGCTCAGGTGGCCACCTGGCTTTCAAGGAGGTTGTCCTTAAAGGGTAGGGCGGAGGCGTGCGCCGTGTACGTCTTCCCCCTGATTCTTTACCGATTGGCTGTACTTCCTCTGCCTAAGGCACGTCGGTTGGCACTGCAACAATCCCTTTCCAGATTGCTCTGGCGAGGTGCAAGGCCGATGGTCCGTAGGCAGGTCTGTATCCAACGTACGCGCAACGGGGGTCTGGGTATGCCTGATCTGGAGAGCCACTGGCTTGCTGAAAGACTTGCATACCTGGGCAGAGTCTTGACGGGGACTGCAGTGTGGAGACTGAAGGCGAGTCGGACTTTTCCTCGCTTAAAGTCAGACCCAAAGGCTGAAGGTCGACGTAGGCCTTTGGGCGAAACACTGTTTGTCCGCGAGTGCCGAACGGCCCTTCGTAACCTTCTTGGGTCCAGTGACCTTTCATGGCCTCGAAAAGAACTATATCGGGAGCTAGTGGTGGGTTCCGCTTCTGATCCTCTCAGCGAGCGGCACGGCTGGACGATGGAGGAGATTCGCTCTCATTGGAATTGGGCGCCAGGATCGAGCTTCTTGAACAACTCCGAGTTCTCGCTCACCTGGCGACTTGCGCGAAATGCGTTACCCCTTGCCGGCTTGAACTACAAGGCGGGCCTGGCAGACATGCCCGATTGCACTCGCTGCGGCAGTGGCTTGGAAGAAACGGCTGAGCACGCCTTCTACTACTGCGAGCGAGTCCGTCCGTTTTGGGATCACGTCGGCGAGTGGACGGCCCGCATCGAGCCCAAACAGCTCGTGCTGCTCGACGTTGGTTACGTCGTAGACAACGTTCTTCCTCCGTTTCAGGGTGAGAAGCGTGTGGTGTTTCTCGCGATCCTGGCTGTAGCTAGAATGGTGGTGTGGACGACGCGAAACAAGGGATTTTATGACGATGCAAACTTTTCTCATCGTGATCTGGTTTTGTTCTTTCGGCATCTGCTGAGGGTCAAAATCAGATGCGATAGAAAATGCTTGGATCGCATAAAATTCAGCAAAAGGTGGGTGAATGCAGCGAGCCTGGTCGTGCGAAAGGGGGCAATGTTGGAGTCATCCTTCCCTCCTCTGCCGACTCATGGAGTCTACGGTACGGGTCCTTAGGGACCCCACCCCTGGTAAGTAGAACTGTTTCCCCTTTTTTCTCTTTGGTACCTAGGTACCTAGTTAGCAGTATGTTGTGTGTCATTGTCCCCGTCATCTAGTTGTTAGTTCTCAAGATCTTCCCCATCCCCATTATTTTGGTACCTCAGCCCGTGTCCCAGCCCACGTTTACTGAAGATCTTGAACACTCATATGTATATATAAAATTTATAAAAATCATATCACCCGCTTGTATTAACCCATTCCGCGCCCGACCCGTTGTTTCTTTTTACCCCCGTAGATTAGGATCCCAATCCCACTTAGGGCAGGTCCGGCTTGTTTTCGG
This sequence comes from Sepioteuthis lessoniana, assembly GCA_963585895.1. NCBI lineage: Eukaryota > Metazoa > Mollusca > Cephalopoda > Myopsida > Loliginidae > Sepioteuthis > Sepioteuthis lessoniana. Next base: position 3,210 of record CAUZXS010005192.1, on the reverse strand, counting down.
TTCCTTTCGCCCCGGAAAACAGTCGGCCTCCGATTTTAGAGACGGGGGGATGGGAGGGTAACCAAATGGGGATCTTTTCCTTGTTTTTTCGTTTATTTCGGGGTTTTTTCTCCCATCCCCATCACAAACATTGTATATAAATCATGAATAAAAATCATCCATCAATTTTCGGGTTTTAAGTAGGACTTTTCATGGAGTACATGTGGTATTTTGGTAATTGCTGCGCATATGGCGACGGATGAATGGTTATATATTGTATTGTTGAATGGGTCGGCGAATGTGGCTAGCTAGGTCCCCTTAGTAAAAACATAGATAATGCATGACCGCACCCTTCCCCTTCCCCCAAAACTCCAGGCCTTGTGCCTACCTGTGAATCTACAGGAAATAAAATAGTTGTGAGTTCTGTCCTTAAAAGGCGTTCTACTTTTGACCTTGTGTCAAAACTAAGCTACGTTTAAGAAATAATTTGGGTGCCTAGCGTGGTGAAATGCTAGGGAGTTACGGTAGTAGAACATTGCTTCTGAACTTTATTTTCTTAGGCAACTCCAGACTTCTGCCCTTGTGGCAAACTAGTTTACGTTTAGAAAAAGAATTTATTCCCATTCTCGATTTGAAGCAGTCTGGATAAAAATAAAAATGGTTAGAATTGTACCCAACGTCCAAATAAAAGGAACCTGGTCGGAAAAAAAAAATCAGCATTTGAAATCCAAGTTCCAACCAGGGCCGCTGATACAAAATACACAACTATCTTAGTCATCAAGTACACATATTTCATTATGTTTGTAGGTAATTGTAATCCAGCAAATGTCATACTATAAAGAGTTTTTACTCAAACACTAGAAATGCTCTTAGAAAATTGTGCAATTTCCAGTTCCATTTTCAATTGATAATTTTGTGGGTTGGCGTCCTTGCTGAATGTGATTTTTAATAAATGCGAATTAAGATCCTTCATCTGAGAATTAATTTTTATTTATAGCGGACTTTTGTCCTCATCTTGGTAGTTTTTTGGGGGGGTTTTTTGTTGTGTGTGTTGTTTCTTCTTTCACTACGTTTCGGCCAAATTTTACCTCTGGCCTTCTTCACGGTTACAAGACAATTACAAAAATTCGGTACGAACCCGACTATGGAAGACCAGATAAGGATTATAAGACCAAAAAAAAATCCATCCTTGATCGCCCTTCGGGGTCCGTGGCGCAGCGGATAGAGGCGTTCCAGGTGAGCATTGTCAGAAGATAGCGGTTTCAAATCCTACCCAAGCCGGCCAGAGGTTTACTATCGTGGTGCGATAGACAACAACTATGGAAGGCAGTAATTACTGGGGATACGGTTACAAGACTCATCATTCCTATCCGAGGTCGCGGTAAATAACCTGAAGAAGGCCAGAGGTGAAATTTGGCCGAAACGAGGTGAAAGAAGAAACAACACACACAAAAAAAAACTACCAAGATGAGGACAAAAGTCCGCAATAAATAAAAATTAATTCTCAGATTAAGAAGCCTCATCTCAAAAATGATTCCAATTAAGATCCTTCACTCTTTTATACAGACCCACTGTTATAACGGGAATCCAAGTTGTACTTTTATACACTAAACGTAACTTTAAATCTGTCACGAGACCAGACGGAATAGGTTAGAAAGATTGTGATGTGAAAATTTTTGAAAGTTTGACATCCTGCCAATCCGATCTCTGTAGTCATATGAAATACCTAAAATCTTGGCAAAGTTCCACAAAAAATACTCAGAAAAACTTGTAATTAAAAAGGAATGTGTCAGACCTAAATAAAGCTAAACAATTTCAAGTTTTCACATTTGTTAGTTCAAGAAGGGTTAGGGATAATTATTTCACGATGAATAAATAAAAGTAACCAATAATAAAACTGAAACCTTCAATTTTATTTTCGTTATATTTATTTTGCTGACAGTATTTACCTGTCTATAAGATTCATCTTTTATAAAGACATTTTCTTTTCAGAAGGTGAAACGATTAATCAATAGCTAAGATAATCCCCTCAATCCAAACTGTCGCAAATCAACCTTTATCAATAACTGTTTGCTGGATTCATAGTAATCTTAAACATTTTGGGAGGAGGGTGCGGAGAGTAGGAAGATGTGCGTTTTATAAGCTGGTAAAATGTTTTATTTGGATTGATATTTACACTTGATGATAGTACAAAATACCTCCCATTGAAAATTTACATTCATTTTATTTAAAGTCACTTAAAAAGAATATACAAGTCTATCTACAATCCAGATAAGGCTCATTTTCAGTTATTCGCTATATTTGTTTTTTTTTGTTTTTTTACTGAGAAGTTAAGTCCCAAAATAATATCTTCAACTAATTACAATCTGACCATTGGCCATACTGACACCTAAGTGGTGTTGTAGAATCCTACACACTCCCTGGGCAAGAATGGACAAACCCAAACCTTTTTTCATTTAACCGACTTCTTTTTGCAGTCAAATTCTGTTTCAAGAACAGTCATAGGATGACTTTCCAGTCGATAGATCTGCCCGGGTGAGGCTTGTTGACTGGAGATTTCCTCCGGCCTAAGGGGGCCATCCCCCCAGGCTTTTACCCCTTTCGGGAGGAGGGGGTACGTTTATTGCCTGGCGCCTGAGGCACTCCTATAAAGGGGAATGCTGACGGGGCCGAAGTTATTTTTGGCAATGTTGTGCCAAATTTGTACGCTTGGTGGGGCGTAGGATAAATACCCAGTCATATTCTGTTTTTACACAGATCTAGTTAGGTGTGTCCTGGCTTGGCTGACGGTCGGTCGAGGTGCATCTTGACCGGCATCCTCGAGCCTTAAGAGGCCATCCCCCCAGGCTTTAACCCACCTTGGAAGGGTTAGGTTTATCACATGGCGCTTGAGGCCTCCCTCTTTAGGAGAATGCCGAAGGGTCCAGGCGCAGGTCCATAGCCCAAACTTAAAAGGCCTTGTGCCATACTCACTCGTTTGGTTAGGCGCGTGACAAATACCGAGACATTCTCTGTTTTTACACAGATCTGGTCGAATGTGTCCTGGCTTGGTTGACGGTCGGTCGAGGTGCACCTTGACTGGTATCCACAAGCCTCAGGGGGGCCGTCTCCAAGCTAATAATCCTCCTTGGAGGTTAGGTTTATCACCTGGTGCCTAAAGCGCCCCTTTTTAAGGGAATGCCGACGGGTCGGAGGATTTTTGGAATGAAAGGCATGTCTGTGCTACGGCCC
>CAUZXS010005191.1:117500-124839 GCA_963585895.1 Sepioteuthis lessoniana | reverse complement strand
CACATCCCCAGATCCATTTCCCATCTGGGGGTTTCATTGAGACATCTGTGATTGTCACGTCCTCCCCGTGCGCGCATGAACACCTGCGTTAATGTCTGCACCTACCCATGCACTAAGCCGAAAGGTTCTAAGCCTAACTAAACCGAAAGATAAGATATATAAAACGAAAATGATAATATAAGAAAAATCCTTCCGCAATTATACAAGATTAGCACTCAGGACTATTAGGTGAGGATCAAGCGTAAAGTGTAGTAATCCTGGGAACGGAATAGCGCCCTCCCTACGCTTCGGTGTAGTAGCTATTGAAAAGGGAGCCTTCGGGTCACCCGCGACTAAGGTCGCTAACTTTACTTTTAGCTTAGTTCACATAATATGAGAGGCTTGTTCTTCTGTCAATTATTTAATCCGCTATAGTTTAAATGTAAACTTGAATAAAGAGTTAGGATCAGAAGCAGCAGAAATAAGTTGTTTAAATATAAAACGTTCTTGGGACACATCCCTCCAAGAATAAACAATTTTGGCAATGTCCGAAAATACTCATCTATAAGCCAAGTTTTAACTCATTATTTATTCTTAGAAATTTGATTGTCAACTCCTGCTACAAAGGGCTTGCAGTTATATCTAGCATGAAACCTGGAAATATTCCAAAATTAATATTTCATCATTTATTTTGTTCCGTATTACTCTTTTATTTGCTTTTTTAAATTGCAACTCCCTCGGATCGTCGGATGTACGACAGCGAGGAACAAGGAATCAATGAAAGATCAAAATTATTAATATTAGTGATATACAAAGCTTCATAAAAATTTCTTGAATTTCTAATTTAATTGAAAAAATTCTATTTCCTTACAAAATTAATTCTTACCTGGCAAGCTGAGTTCAAGCCTGGATGAAGCTGTTTGCATTCCAACTCAAGTTAATTCGCCTGGGAAAGGCATGAATCTGCCGCTTCCCTATTCTTCAGGTATGGTTTCATAGTAGGGAAGACTGGGCTCTTTTGCCTTGATACAGCAGCTTTTATATGAAGGAGTAAAATCTAAATTCAGTCCAGCTGTACTCCGCTCAAAAATTGACCATGTATTGCATTCTGTTCGAGTCGGTGGAGCTGGATGGATACATATTGTTTGGTTTGATTTCTGCGTTTAATGGCATATCAACCTTAGAGGGGTATTTAATGGTAGAGCTATCCTTACAGAAGAACAGCAGTCATGTTATTTAACCTCTACCTTGGAGATTCATGCTTTTCCCAAAGAGATTAGTCCGAAAGTGAACGAATTCGCGTGACTGGAGTTCAAACTCACTTACTTTAAGGCCTCAGTCCCATATCTTAATCACTTTACCACGGGGACTTCCCTATATTCTTATTTGAAAAACTACTTGATTGAAATAGAAAATAGTTTCCATGTATCTACCGTGTTTTTCTTCAGAGTTACTTAATAAATATAGCAAAATATTTTGCTCTCACATTTCAGTTTTTTCACATTTAATGACTATCAGCTGATCAGACGCGTAGAGAATTTTAGTGCTATTTTAAAAATATAATATATCTATAACATTAAAGGATAACTGGTAGCCTACTAACTACCGATAGTGAGTATATTCACTTTCACACATAGGCGAAAAACCATAGGTCTACGGTCCATATTTTCAATAAAACTTTTACTGTTGTATTCCAACTTTGAATGAGCATATAATTTCTAAGATTCTGTTTTGAAAAATAGGCAGAATCTGGTTTTCAGCTTGCGTGCCAGGTTATAGGGCTACATATGATTTAAATATTTTAGATACGAGTTATATATATATATATATATATATATATATATATATATATATATATATATATATATATATATATATATATAATATATATATATATATATATATATATATATATATATATATATATATATATATATATATATATATATACACGCACGAGGGTTGTTCAAAAAGCTCTCACCCAGATTTTAGATTTGTCGCTCACCTTTCATCATTGCATTGGCCTCACTAGCACAGAAACCTGAATTAGCTTTTCTAGTTTTATAAGAAGCGGTAGAGTATTACCACAACAAAAATGTTCAGTCATAGTTCAAAAAGTTCTAAGCTTTATTCTCATTTATATATATATATATCGTCGTAGGAAATGGACACGGTGACACAAGTTCAAATCCTGGACGAGACTGATTGCTTTTCACATACCCGTAATACGCTTGGAAAGGTATGAATCCAATTATTCTCCCTCCAGCTATGGGTAAATAGTAAGATAGACTGAGTTCTTCAGCCTTGGTGAGGCAACTAGTCTCGGAGAAGGAAAACTCTGAATTCAAACCTGTTAAACTCCGCTTAAAAATTGACCTTGTGTCATATCCTGCCCGAGCGGAGGGGTTGGTAAATACATATATATATATATATATATATAGGTAAGGGTTACATGTAATTGGATTTTATATATATATATATATATATATATATATATATATATATATATATATATATATAGGGGGGGGCAATAACGTATTGCTTAAGATCAAGTGTCGACTTATATACGAGTATATACGGCAGAAAGCTTGCACAAACAACTCTATTTACGGCAACATTACGGGCTTTTTTGTCCTTTTCATATCTTAAGATTATTAAGTACCTTTTTAAAATTGAATTACGAATCAGCTAAAAAGCAATTATTCAATAAAATTTAATGAAAATCTCGCGCACAGTGCTTTTTTTGTTCTTTTTTTTTTCGTTTTTCGTTTTTCTTCTTTTTTTAAAATCTCGGATATATTAAGCTTTGCCATAGTCTTCTCGTGTGTGTGTGTGTGTGTGTGTGTGTGTGTGTGTTTATAAGACAACCGTTATCATTAAAATTAATTAAATTTTCTTTGTGTTGAATAAAACGAAAGGGCTGGAATAACAAAACGGTTTTTGTATTGTTAATTCACCGAGTAGTTTTTTTCATCCTGGAAAGCTTTCTTTTATTTTTTCCTCCTTCTTCCACTTCTCCACTTCAACAATAATCTCATCTTCCATTATTTTCTTAGTTTTTTGCCATTTCTTCTTCTTCTTCTTCTTCTTCTTCTTCTTCTTCTTCTTCTTCTTCTTCTTCTTCTTCTTCTCCCTGTTTTATTTTCTTATCTCTTTTGTTTTCTATAATTTCTGTTTTTGATCCTTTTTTTTTTTCTCTATCTGTTTTTACCTCATTTCCTTTTTCTTTAAATCCTTTTTTTTTCTATTATTTATTCTTGTTCTTATCTCATTTAATTTTCTTCATGTCGATTGTTTTATTCAAGCAATGTTTTTCTTCTTCCTCTTCTTCTTCTTTTTCTTCTTCTTCTTCTTTTTCTTGTTTCTACTTTTATTCATGTCTTTCTCTCTCACTCTCTCTCTCTCTCTCTTTTCTTCTTCTTCTTCTTCTTCTTCTTCTTCATTTTCTTCTTCTTCCTCTCCTTCGCTTCCTTTATTGTTTTTTTTTCTGTTTCTGCTTTTATTCTCTCTCTCTCTCTCTCTGTTTTTCTTTCAAAATATCTTCTTCTTCTTCTTCTTCTTCTTCTTCTTTTGGTAGCCTATCTTTCACTTGTACTTATTTCTCATCCTTTCCTTCTTTATTTTCTTTCCTTTTTTCTTCTCTTTTACAATCCCTGCGTTCTAATATGATTTTTTTTAAATCTTCATTTTATACATCTTCATTTTTTCCTTCTTTCTCTAAAATCCTCGTTTCCTTTTTTACAGGAAGTTGGCATTACCAGGGCATCGAACTCCGAGTTTCGTCTGCGCATGCGCCAGTTATCGCCAATCGGTAAGTACCTAAACTTCCATAATGCACCTTTGACGCAATTCCATATCCGATGTTAAGATCGCTTGCTTATTACCTCGATGTTGTCTTCTCTTCACTTTCCTGGCGCATTACATGAGAAGGGGAAAAAGGATGTTTATAACAGCCTGTGATGTAAAAAGGACCTTCCAGATTCTTTACCCATAATTCTTTGATAATTTCCTTTCTGTGATTTGATCTATTTTGTCTCCGGTCTTTTCATCAAAATTTTGATACCAGCTGTTTTATGCCATTGAGGCTAGTTTATGCGTCGTAATTAATCTTCAAGTTTTTGATGTTATATAATTGCCCCGAGATTAGATTTTAGAAGTATGTTAACGTACTAAAAATGATGTTAAAAACTCAATTTGTGATATTTGAAAATAAGGAATTAGTTGACTCCGCTATATTTGCTAAGAAAATGATGCATCAGCCGCTTTATCGGCTACAAATCTTCAGAAGCAAATTTCTACCAACGTATTGTCAAACAATTCATCGCTACAGTTTAGACATACATAATTTTCTGAACGATAAAAATGTGTCCTATATATTCTGAATATGGTACAAGTTTATCTGGGTAGACATTCAAAATAAAATTGATTAATGGTTGGTTCGGAACAAAGACACGGGTAGGTCCATTACGAAACTAATGAAGCTTAATTTCTAGGGTCCTAAATTTCGAAAGAGGTCCTAGAATTTATATTATTCCTCACTGCTGAGAAAGAGTGGGTCCACTGTATGTGAAAATACGTCTAGAAAATATAAGTCTATAAAGAGGAAGTGCCCGTGGTGTAATGGTTATCGTAGGAAATGAACACGGCGACACGAGTTCAAATCCTGGACGAGATTGATTAAATTTCACATAACACTAATACCCCTTGGGAAAGGTATGAATCCAATTATTCTCTATTATGGGTAAATAGTAGGGCAGACTAGGTTCTTCAGCCTTGGTGAGACAACTAGTCTAGGAGAAGGAAAACTTTGAATTCAAACCTGTTAAACTCCGCTTAAAAATTGACCTTGTGTCATATCCTGCCTGAGCGGAGGGGTTGGGTAATTATGATAAGTCTATAAAGAATGACAGATAATCAAAAGTAAAATATTATTTAAGAAATGAACATAACAGTTCAAGGTTCAAGAACCACCAAAATATAGGTTTACCAATGAACAAAGGTCTAAAAAAAACGAACTGAAGGTGACGCTCGTGGTGTAATGGTTATAGTCATTGAAAATGGATACGGTGACATGTGTTCAAATCCTGAACGAAGCTGTTTACATTTCACGTAGCGCTAATACCTCTAAGAAAAGTATGAATCCAATTATACTCTCCCCAACTATGGGTAAAATAGTGGTGTAGAATATAAATTTAAAGTTGTTAAACTTCGTTTAAAAAGCGACCTTGTATCGCATCCTACTCGTCTTGAGGGATTGATATATACATGTATGAATGGTGGATTGCTAATAATGCACACAGGCAAACAATATTGAATTTTGTTTGAATTTCCAACATGAGAAATAATTATTATCCAATAAGTGACCTTATCTTAACTGTGATGATAGTTATAAAGTTTCGGGTGTCTGTCGGTAGATTTTTGTGAATATCCAACCGAAACCTTTAATCAAACCACGAGGTTAGATAATCTCCATCCCTTTGACTATAGTAATTTACGAAGCCCTTTGCTTCGATGTGGCACAAGGCCGAATGAATGGGGCACCCAATGAGACTCGAACTCATTTGTGTAGGTTTGCTAGCCAAGTTTGCTAACCGTTACACCACCAAAAGTGCCCCCATCCCTTTGACTATACTAGGACGATTATCTTGTATCAATTAATATTTTCTAGTAAATCAGTTACGGTGATTTCGCTTGTCTCTACCTTCCACTGAAAAGGAGCACAAGATGTTTACAATCTGTAAAAGACTTGTAGTTATGGACTACGACAGACGTATCAATGATACCGGTGGATATAACGGCCGAAATATTGTGACTATAATGACAACCAAGGATAAGTGTAAGAGTGTATTAAAGGTATTCAAGTATGCAAGCATAGTACACAAAGAAAGCAATGAAATAATCACTGTTTTTGGTTATCATATTTTATCATATTTACCCAACCCCTCCACACGGGCAGGATATGACACAAGGTCAATTTTTTCAGCGGAGTTTAACAGGTTTGAATTCAGAGATTTTCCTTCTCCTAGACTAGTTGCCTCACCAAGGCTGAAGAACCCTGTCTGCCCTACTATTTACCCATAGCTGGAGGGAGAATAATTGGATTCATACCTTTCCCTAGGGTATTAGTGCGATGTGAATTGTAATCAGTCCAGGATTTGAACTCGTGTCGCCGTGTCCAATTCCTGCGACGATAAGCATTACCTGTTTTTGGTTATGGTTCGAAATAAGAGCTTCCTTTGTAGCAAAAAGCCTTACGAGCCTAGTATATAAAAAAAAAAAACGATGACGGTACAGTTAGTGATTTCCAAGGTGTTGATTCCAGGTTTTGTAAAAATTAGCACACACCAACTTTGTGCAGTTACCATCTTGCTTTCCCTTCTAGTGTTCCGTTAATATCCAGGTGGTATAGTCATACAATAGTACTGACACGACTAGAGTCTGAAAGAATTCACATTTTATTTTATCAAAGGGATCAGATACCCATATGGTTGACAAACTGTCAGTAGCAGTTCATGTCTTTCTTATGCAGATGGTGACATCACTATCTGTAGATGAGATATTGCTACCGAGATATGAGAAACGCACTAATAATTTTTGAGGATTTCTATTTAGTGTGGATATGGCAGAATTTAGTTTAAAACAAAAGAATTCTGTTTCATCTGAATTCTCATCCAAGCCAATCCTTCTTCTTGACTGTGCCTGGATGTGCAGCAGAGATTCGGCAAGTACAAGTGTATTTGTGAGAAGCGCTAGATAATCTGCATAGTCTTTCACTGTCATAGTTCTTACGGGGTGTGGTTCAATTCTTTTCATTTTTTTTGTGCGAAACGTTTTTCTTTCATTAGACCTACTGACATTTGCAGTGAGTCATCTTGGTTGATTATAAATTTTATTAATCCAAAAGGGACGATGGAACAAGCATGAAGTTTTTTTTTTGTGAGTACCGTATGCCGAAAATTGTCCCTCGGGGTTCCTTGTTCATTGCTGTACTTTGCACTTGACTGTTAATATCAACTCTCAAAATATCGGATCGGTACTCCATCTCCCTCCATATCCCCTCTCTCTCCCTCTCTGACTCTTTTTCCCCCTCTTCGTTTCTTAATCTGCCCTTGTCTCCCTCTCTGTTTCTCTCACTCATTCTCTCTCTCTCTCTATATATATATATATATATATATATAAATTTATATATGTGTGTGTGTGTGTGTGTGTGTCTAGTGAACACATGAGAATGAATATTTTTTTTAATTTGATAAACCAAAAAGTGTTAAAAGACAGATCAACGGAAGAATATAAACACCAAAATAATTTTTATCATTTCGTTCATTCGGACAATGGTCTTCATCTTTAGTGCTATATTTAC
>CAUZXS010005191.1:102500-115000 GCA_963585895.1 Sepioteuthis lessoniana | reverse complement strand
CATTAACTTATAAATAAAACAGTTTGAAGTAATCGAATCACAGATGAACTGTAATTACCAGAATTTATGTAATAGTTTTTATGCATATTGCTACTGTAATTTGGTATGTATAAATTAGACTTGTATGTGCATATAAAGAAGTTGCGAATATATATATATATATATATATATATATATATATATATATATATACTCAAAAATTAGTGTGTAAAAATTAGATTTGTATGAGCAAATAAGGAAGTAGCATATATATATATATATATATATATATATATATATATATATATATATATATATATAAGTGTGTGTGTGTGTTTTCAGCTTTATATTTAAAAATATTTTCGAGACGAAAAGTTATCAAAGAAATTTAATTCAAATTTCGGTACGTAAACAGATGATAGATAAAATTGAAAGAACGGGAAATATTGTTCAGTGATCAAGATATGATGAAATAATCTAGGTCTGTGGCCGAGTGATCACGTAGAATAGTATATATTTCATGCCTCTGGATCATCTCCTCTTGGTTAGTCAGGGAACTTTTCAGAACACCATTATATATATATATAAATTGTTTTTTTTTTATTTTATTTTCTAAGGTTTTGAATGAAGTTCTGCTCTTAAATCGTCGGACCCATTTTAAATAATCTTTTCAAAACGTTTTGATAATCATATTTACCCAACCCCTCCGCTCGGGCAGGACATGACACAAGGTCAATTTTTAAGCGGAGTTTAACAGGTTTGAATTCGGAGTTTTCCTTCTCCTAGACTAGCTACCTCACCAAGGCTGAAGAAACTAGTCTGCCCTACTATTTATCCATAGCAGGAGGAAGAATAATTGGATTCATACCTTTCCCAAGGGTATTAGTGGTATTTGAAATGCAATCAGTCTCGTCTAGGATTTGAATTCGTGTCGCTGTGTCCATTTCCTACGACGATAACTATTACACCACAGGCACCTCCTCAAAACGTTATGATAATGAATGTTATCATTAACCAATGTATACACACACACACACACATAGAGGAATATATATATATATATATATATATATATATATATATATATATATATATATATATATATATATACAGAGAGAGAGAGATGTGCCACTATCTTCTGCCTGTCGCAGTTACATATTTCTGTCAATGGCTATTCTTGGAACACAGATAACATGCCAGCATTTTGAATGGTAATTTTTACGTTAGAGATAAACTTATTGACTGCATCTGTGTCAATTCACCACTTGTCATCCTTCTCTCCCTCCTCTTCCTCTTACTACCACTACTATTCATAATAACAATTGTAGTAATGATTATAAACAAAACTGAAAAAGCTGTGTTATATCAGCAATGACAGCAATACCAACTCTTGTTAGTGTCTTTGAAATGTTGACCAAAACTTTGGGAAAGAAGACTGGGGGAATAACAAATTTAAAAAATAGTGTTTATCCAGACTACAGCATTGTTAATATCAACGAGAATACTTAGAAGTGTCCTGTGAAAGATTACGAGTGAAAACTGGCTAGAAAAAAACTCGCAAAAAGATAAGTAATAATAAAGATATTAATGATAATAATTATTAATATTCACTGTATGACTAAGAACAATGTTTCTTACCGTCTCAGTACAACCAATTAATCAAAATGCAATCTTCCCTCATTCTCTTTCCGTCTTTCTCACTCACTCTCTCTCTCTCTCTCTCTCTCTCTCTCTCTCTCTCTCTCTCTCTCTCTCTCACTCAATCTCGCTCTCTCCGATCTCCTCTCTCTCTCAACCTCGCTCTCTCCGATCTCCTCTCTCTCTCTCTCTCTCTCTCTCTCTCACTCAATCTCGCGATCTCCGATCTCCCCTCTCACTCTCTCACTCTCTCACTCAATCTTGCTCTCTCCGATCTCCTCTCTCTCTCTCTCTCTCTCTCTCTTTCACTCAATCTCGTGCTCTCCGATCTCCTCTCTCCGATCTCCTCCCTCTCTCTCTCTCTCTCTCTCAATCTCGCTCTATCCGATCTCCTCTCTCTCTCTCCCTCTCTCTCTCTCTCTCTCTCACTCAATCTCGCTCTCTCCGATCTCGCTCTCTCCGATCTCGCTCTCTCCGATCTCCTCTCTCTCTCTCTCTCTCTCTCAATCTCGCTCTATCCGATCTCCTCTCTCTCTCTCTCTCTCTCTCTCTCTCTCTCTCTTTCACTCAATCTCGCTCTCTCCGATCTCCTCTCTCTCTCTCTCTTCCCGAATAAACACACGCAAACACACATGTACAGATATATCACTTTTGTATGCCAGCATGAATGGTATCAATTTTCAAAAAATCTAGCCGTAATTTACCTGATTTTGAATTAGATAAATGTGTTAGAAAATTGCTTTTTTGAAGAAGATAGAATTCATTAAATAAATCGCAGTCCCTCTGTACAATTTGAATATCTATCTATCTATCTATCTATCTATCTATCTACTTTACGAAAACAACAAAACCGGTCACGTAGGATTATAAATTGATTTCCATCCTATTACGCAATTTTGAAATTTCCAAAAACACGAAAAAAATTAACAGGACTTCTTCAGATCTTTTATATATATATATATATATATATATATCAACGCATGTTCTTTTTTCTTTTTGTATGCAAGGAAAATTACTATAGTTCGATTTCTTTCTCAAAAATAATCTTCCTAATACAAGTAATGAAGAAGCCGGCCTGCAGATGACCCCCAAGAACGATGGTAAGATGAGCAATCTTTTCTCGAAAATGAGATAAATATTAATGTGGGACCTGGAATTGTCACAAGAAAAAATTGGCGGGAATCGGGAGTTGGCGGGAATATGGAGTTGGCAAGTGTATTGATGAACTAAAATGTCTGAGAAAGTCAAGACATGAGGATGGCCGGAAGTGCGAATGAAATGACTGTCTATTTTTGTGTTGAAAACCTCTCCAGTCACCTTCCGACGTTTTTTTCTTTTGTTTTTTTTATTTTTGCTTGTTTTTTTTTTTTCACTTTGAGAAATTAATCAGTCCTCGGTGTGAGACTATCTCACTGGAGGCCAAACTCCAAAATAGATCAGTGATGTCTTTGCTAAATGAAGTGTTGGTGTGGTACGACAGAAATCATTCGCCTGTGCTATTAACAGGAGTAGAAAGGAAGGAAAATTCTATACCACGGAAAAATGACTCCATCTATATATATATATATATATATACAATTTCCTAAATATATATATATATATATATACATATATATATATATAGAGAGAGAGAGAGAATAAGAGTGGAATTGAGATAGACAGAGAGAGAGAGAAAAAGAGAGACATGAATGTTGAAATATATACCTATCTATCTATTTATCAATCAATCTCTCTCTATATATATATATATATGTATGTATACAATTTTCTAAATATATATATATATATATATACAATTTTATACACCCACACACACACAAATATATATATATATATATATATAGAGAGAGAGAGAGTGAAAGAGAGAGAGAGTGAGAGGGAGGGAGAGATGAAAAGGCACACATATACGAATTTCAATTGTCTGTGTAGAAATATCGATCTATCTATCAATCTATCATTTCCTAAATATATATATATATATATATATGTATATATATATATATAATTTTATACACAGACACACACCCACATATATGTATATATATATATATATACAGAGAGGGAGAGAAAGAGAGAGAGAGTGAGAGAGAGAGAAAGCGATGGAAAGACACATATATACGAATACTGTGATGTTTCAAATAACAATCAATTTTAATATTTATGTCATTTGATATGTCAGTATTTGCCATAAGTATTTTGTAATTAGTGTTTTATCCATCAACTGAAAGTGCCTCTGTCGGGATTATAGTAAGTCCGTGCTAGCGGCACGACATGATGATGAAGAAGTTAAAGCTCAAGTCGCGCTAAAATATTCCATGTTAGATTAATACTCTTGAGAAAACATGAACTCTTTTCTTCATGAGTTTGGGGTTAAATTGTACCACTACAGTTATTCTACAAGAATGGCTTTGGAATTACATAACCCATGAAAATTGAAGGGCCCCCAGAGAGAAACTAAATCCAACCATATATATATATATATATATATATATATATATATATATATATATATATAAATATATATTACAACTCGTATGGTTGTCACTATCTCTCTTGCTGGGATTATGGCTGACCAAACGCGTTATCATTTGGAGATTGTTCAACATCTGTGATGGGGCTATTATATAATGATAAAAAAAATATATATTAGTTTTTTATACATACTTAGTAGCATAGATGCTTATCTGTGACCACGAGTTTCATGTCGTCTCTATACGACAAACATCAGGCAAAGAAAATGATGATTGTCATAAAAAGTATGTATAAAAATGATTGTCGTACAAAGACGGCATGAAACCAATGGTCGCAGATGAGCAACCATGCAATTAAATATTTATATAAACTAATATATATATATATATATATATATATATATATATATATGTGTGTGTGTGTGTGTGTGTGTGTTCCAGTTCCACCTGAATGTTTTTCTTTACATCTTTTGCGTTCAGTTATCTATAATTTCTTAAAGTAAAAATAAGTTGACGACTTAAGTCGAGGGTGACCCGAAGGCTCCCTTTTCAATTGCTACTACGCTTAGGTGTTGGGGGCTCTACTTCATTCCCTGGATTGCACTAATGATTGCACTTGATCATTACCCTAGAGTACTTAGTGCTAAGCAAAGCCGCATCAAGTACAATTTTTTGTGTCTTTGGTATGACTCGACCTGAGATTGAACCGTGGTCTCCGGGACCATTGGCGAACACATTACTCATAATCAGTCCATTCACTTAATCCTTTTTACATTTATATTCGAAGGTTTTTGAAAAGATTTTTTTAATCAGTTCATTTTAGTCGGATTAAAGACACTTCCGGATTGGGCAAGTGGGTTGAACTCTGAGCTAAATTTGTGGCTTAAGCTATTCCATGACTCTTGTTCATTCATCTCTTGGTCAGGCCGAAAAATTTTCAATCCACTTTTACATATATATATATATATATATACTTTTATATATATATATATATATATATATATATATATATATATATTCCCAAATGAATTATAATTAAAATCGCATTTTCGAACGATGATTTTTAATTTTCAGTTTCTATTTAAAGCGATTTTATGATTTTTGAGTATACCATTGATTACTACTACAAATAATAATATTACCTCTACCACTAATTAATTATTCCTAGTGTAATAATAATAATAATAATAATAGTAATAATAATAATAATAATAATAATAATAATAATAATAATAGGCATACTAATTAGAACAGAGACTTTTAGTGATAAAATAAGAATAAGAAAAGAAAGAAAGAAAGAAAGATAGAAAGAAAGAAAGAAAGAAAGAAAAAAGATAAAAAAACAGGAAGAGTTAGAAAAAGAAAATAATAATAAGAAAGAGAAATATCTCTTTTACGAAGGAATTAATAAAAGAAGGTAGAACAAGATGACGAAAATAATGTTTTAAGAATACGGAAAAAATTTTTCCTGATCCGGTTAAAGATTTTACTCGATAGAAAGCAAAAAAAAAAGAAGAAAAACATCACTACTACTAATACTACTACTAATAATAATAATAACAAGAAGAAGAAGAAGAAGAAGAAGAAGAAGAAGAAGAAGAAGAAGAAGAAGAAGATTTACAAGAATATGAACAGAACATTTGAATAATCATCAGATCATTATTATCATGATTCTGATGATGACAGTGCCACCAAGAAAAATGAAAATGGATTCAAGTGAAAAAACGAAAATCTGACTATTACTACGTCTACCGAAATTCCGTTAAGAATTCACATCCTAGCTTTCTTTTTCATACAACGATATAGTAATCCAAAGAAATGCATTCATTGAAACGAAATCGGACGCCATAATGGCTGGTACATTTATGCTAATATGATATGTGACGTCATCGAAGCATGTGATGTGTATTTTAAAATGAGGCTGACAAGTTTTACTATGTCTTATACACAGACATGTATATGCATACACACACACACACACACACACACACACACAAACACACACACACACACACACACAGCAAAGATATATGAATACATGTATATATATATATATATATATATATATATATATATAAAGATTGATACATTGATACAAACATTACTACAGTGGATGTTAAATACGCATAGATACACATCACTATATATATAAATATGAACTGATCAGTAACTTATTCAAGGAGAAGCAGGTATACGAACCGACTGCAATAGATAGATAGATAGATAGATAGATAGATATGAAAAGATTGGGATATCATTAAACAGAGATATATTGACTGAGATAGATAGATAGATAGATAGATATGAAAGGCTCATGAAATAAATAACACTACATATTTCTAATCAGACATAAAGATTTAGAATTTTTTTTAACACACACACGCACACACACACACCACCACCACCAAACACAAACACACACATTCACATTTAGTTTTTTTTTATCATGTTAGAAAAATTGAAATCTTTAAAAAAAAAAATAACTTCAGTAGAATTTATCTACTTCCAGGGTTTTAAAAACATCTGTATATTTCCTAGAAACATACTGTGTCTATTTTTTTTTTAATCTATCTCTCTCTACATATCATACTTTGTCTATTATTATCTATCCCTATAAGTGTGTTCAGTTCATTTTTTGTTCAAGATGTGGGTCCATTTATTGCTATGACTCTTCGCAATATGTATATTTTATTTCTCTATCTATCTATCTATCTATCTATCTATCTATCTATCTCATTCTCTTAATATCTTAGAACTCTATTCCGTTAATCGCTCTCTCTCACTCTCTCTCTCTCTCTCTCTCTCTCTCTCTCTCTCTCTATCTCTTTCTCCTCTTTTTCTATCTCACTCTCTTTATATATATACATACATATGTGTCAGCCTGTTAATATCGATCTATCTGTCACTTAATATCCAAGTATCTCATTGTTTTCATATCTATCTATCTATCTATCTATCTATCTATCACACTCAATCATACCTTTTGACATGGTTTAAATTTTACATAATAATTGTAATATTGAGATTCTTAGTTGATTTCAAATGAAAAGATTTTGTTATAAATCGGAATGATTGTTTTGATTCCGCCAAAGCATGTTAAAACAGGGAACACGGATTTTTTTCCCCAATACTTGTTTCTATTTCTCTGCAGCCAACTTTATGTACTTTACAGTAAGAAATATCAATATGTATATTTAATAGCATTTACTGTTATTATGCATTTGTGACTTAATACAAATTCAAATTCAGAAAAAAGAACGAATTTTTATTTTGCATTTTATTCCCTTGTCCCCAGTGATAGCACCTGATAGGGCCCTATCTATGGGTCAAATAGAACTAAACTAAATACTTATGCTAAACTGAATTGTTTGAAATAGAACTGTTTATTTGTATGAAAATGGATTTGGCATTAGATAACCTACAAAGGTTGATCTGTCATTAAGCCAAAACTTACTATACCATTTTATGCTCGTCTATATTCTACGAAAACTCATTTACAAAACCGTTTGTGATGTTAGTTGGTTTGGTTCTATGGCATATCAACCTTTGTATGGTTTTTTTTTTTTACCAAATCCATTTTTACAACAAGCAGTTCTATTTTAAACAATTTAGTTTAGCATAAATACACAGTTTAATCGTCAAAAACATTTCCATTTCAAGCTATTCAGTTTAATCAAACATTTCTATTTCAAACAATTCAGGTAAATATATGCAGAGTTTTTTTTTTTGTTTATACACAGTTAAATGTTAAAACGGTTCAATTTCAAATATTTAGTTTAGCTAAAGTACAGTTTTAATGTCGAAAACAGTTCTATTTCAAAAAATTCAGTTTAGCTTACAAAAACAGTTCCATTTCAAATAGTTCAGTTTAGCACAAGTACGTAATTTAGATTTCAAAAAGTTATATTTCAAGCAATTCAGTTTAGCATAAATATATTGCTTAGTTCTATTTGACCCAAAGATAGGACCCTATCAGCTACTACCAATCCGGGCCAGAGTCGACCGAGGAACAATGTCAACGAAGGGGTACTCCGTATACCCCAAGGCTCCAGCATTACTGGAACCTCACCATTAGATTCTTTAGTGTCATATCCAGGACACTCGTTGAGCAGAGGTCTTACCTCTCTGCAGAGAAGCAGTCGGTGTATTTTACAGCCCCAACCGACTGAGCAATTGGTATTAAGGTATGTCAACTCTTTCGTGTTATTTGATACTGAAATCAGTTTAATAATTGTGACACTTATAAAACAACTGTATATATTCACAACCATTTTAAACAGGTAAATATTTTATATCTAGTTGTAATATTGATGATTTAAGAGTTAGTATTTTAATATATTTCAAAATCATTTCGGCTATTATCTTAAAAGATATATATTTGACCTATACATTGAACTCTACCAAGCACTACTAATTCAGTTGACCTGGGAATAATGGCAGGGAAGTTGGGGTCCTACACTCCCAAGAACCCAAGAACCCAAGAACCTGAACCTCACCACGGGACGCAGTTTAATGTTATATCCAGAAAACCCTTTTTTTAGGGTCCAGATACCTTATTCTTCTGTAGGGGATTCAGTTGGCTATTTCTAAGCCTTTTTGACTATGTGATTAACTCAGATCTATAAGTAGCAGTAACGAGGGCTCGGACTCAGATAAAACAGGCCTGCTTCGATATCTACTCTGCTTATCTTAATATGGCACAAGGCCAAAACCATGGAGGACTTATCGGGATTATACAAAAACAATCTATTTAAACTAGACACACTTAGAAAAGCCTGTACAAGACTACAAGTAAGGATCGACACACTGGTAATAAACCGTAAAAACCGGCTTGTTAACCATTACACGAGAGCAACGCAACAAATTTTGCTTGCCATTGGATTTAAGTTATTACGTTTCCCACGGGTGCTAAAGGTGTATGTATGACTCAAGTAAAAAACAGTGATATTCAAAACTAATAGGTCTTTTCAAAAACTGACGATACACAGTCTTCTTTCACCACTGCTTCCATTCAGTTGATATGCAAAACAAAATGATCTTACAAATCCTGACACAGTTCCTATGCTGGTTTGGTTTTGTTAATATTAAGGCATGCCAAATTTTCTTTATTTATTTTAAGGAGAATAAAAAATATTTCTCCTTATCTCTCTCTCTCTCTATATATATATATATATATATATATATATATATATATATCTGTATGTGTTAAAAATTCGTCGAAGTTAAAAGCAGGAAGAAATATAGTAAATATATGTATATAGAAAAATATAGAAAATAACACTTCATGCTTGACTGCAATATCAATGTTTTTTAAGAAACTGATATATAAATAAAATGACCCATAGATTTAATAGCATGTATATAAATCGTGTTTTCATATATATATATATATATATATATATATATATATATATTCAATAATCAAGGAGAATTCTGCCTTCAGGGTTGATAATAAGAAGCATTGTTTAATGTTATTCATTATTTTCAAGGAAATCAATAGTGCGGGGTCCTTTCAGGACGGTCAGCATCACTATTTTTATTGACCAGTTGTGTCGGAAACATTTTCTTTACCGGAGAGTCAGTGTGAATTTTTTTTACAAAAGCATGTTTCTCCGTGCTTATCAAACATTCTTCTGTAAATTTCAAATGATTGCATTTCTTAGCCACCAAAACTTTGATAACAGACCTCTGTTCATATGGAGTAATTTGATTGATTTGCTGCTTGTTGAATAGTTTCTATACAATTATTTCTATGAGATAAAAAAAATACTATGAACCAATTCCGAACTCTGAATAGTTCACATTTAAGGAAGAAAAATTCTGAAAAGAAATTGCTTATGTCAAAAAATTTCCCTTATTCCTAAACATACCACCACACACACACACACACACACATATATATATATATATATATATATATATATATATATATATATATATATATATATATATATATATATATATATATATATATGTCCTACTGTTCTTCTGCCAGATAAAACTACGTTTAGCAGATACGCTAACGTGGTGTATATTTTTAAGTGGCGAATATATTAATAAAATCCACATTCGTTTAAAATAGTATAAATCAAATTATAGATAAAAAAAATATCTTCTCGGAGTATCTAAAAATATATAAGTAGATGTTTTAATTATATATATATATATATATATATATATATATATATATATATATATATATATATGTGTGTGTGTGTGTGTGTGTGTGTGTGTGTATTATATATATATATATATCTTTTTTGTTCGTTTGCCAGAAAAGTGTTTTTCTTGTACATGTTACGACAATCTATATTTTTGCAAAACCTCGTTTAATAGACCAGTTGGTTGGTTGGTTAGTTGGTTACTGACCCCGCTGCTACTTTTGTATTATAATTCTGGGCCTGTCATTGTCATATTGAAGGACTACTGTATAATACTAACCAGTCAATCTTGATGCAAAAGTCCCTTAAATTTCTCTACGTTCTATTTTTCAGAAAGTTATCAGGTATTATATATGAACATTTCACCTTATGAATATTTAAATGCTAGTGATTACATGTATTTCTATTATTAATTGGGACTCCCTTCTTTATTTTGATGAACTAATTTATTCTATCCAATTTTCGACACGCAATTCAACAACTAATTATTTTGGTAGAACTACACGAGTTATATGGAATTATAATGAGAGATATTTCACTATTTTTACTTATCTTATTAATCGTATTTGATTCGATACTTCATTTTGGGGGGAACTTCTCGTGGCGTACGTTTTGTTACTATGTCACGGGTAATTTTAACTGCAACTGTATTTATTAGCTTTGTTACAGTAATCCACCTAGAAGAAAAAAAAACTGAATTCATTCTAGGTGTACTCTGACAAAATGTTGACCTTGTTGTCACTTCCTTCCGGTTTAATAAAATGCTCTTAAGTTTCTTTTTGTTTTCTTTTCTTTTAGTTTCCTAGAGGGATTATTTCAATCTTTCATTATTCTCAAAAGGCTTTCCTTTATACAAAAAAACCAAAAAACAAAAACAAAAACGGACGTAATTCCACAGTTGTAATATTCTCTTTGTTTAAATAGTTGTATGCCTTATAATGTAGACGAGGGAATATTTTTTCGGTGAACCCTCGTTTTGCTAAGTGTACTAGTTAACTCTAAAGTAAACCAGTTCTCCAAGACTTGTAACTTTCAAAAACTAGAAATTACATTCTGTCCTTGTATTTTATTCATTGCTAGTAGTAAAATAAGGATTTATGATTATCTAAAGGCAATATTTCAAAGTATTTCAGCATTTGAAGTAGTCTTGCCCGGGTTGCATTTTTCTATTAATTACAATTCAAATATGTTTAAGTTCCTTAAACATATTCGAATTATAATTTATAAAATATAGTTACCAATTTCTTTGAGGCAGCCCTGTCGGGAGGGACTGTAGAATACACTGACTGTCTCTCTGCAGAGGAGTAAGTCCTGTATAAGATATAACTCTAAACAATCTGATGGTGAGGCTTTAGCTATGTTGGAGCTTTAGGGAATTCAGAGAACCCCTTCATTGCCATTGTTCCCAGTTTTACTCTGACCTGAAGGGTTAACACCTGATAGGGTCAAATAGAACAAACCGTGTGCAAACAAATGACTGATGTTAAATTATGAGTGTTATATAGCAATAGCTGAAACCATTTTACTGTGTAGAAACAATAGCAATATAGTGTGCAAACTAATTAGTTCTAACTCATTTAAAAATGAAATTATTCGCAATCTATGTGCAAACAAATAACTGACGTTAAATTGTGACTGTTATATAGCAATACTCGAAACCATTTAACAGTGTGCAAAGAAGAACTCAGGCTCGTTTAAGAATATTATCAACAAAATCTGTTTACAAATCATATATATTCAATATACATGTATAAAGAGAATTTGACATTAAATAACCTACAATGGCTGATATGCCTTAAAACCAAACCCAACAAAATCCTATATATTTAATATATATGTATAAGAAAGATTTAGCTTTAACTAACCAACAATGATTGATATGACATTAAACCCAACGGAACATAGGTATTTTTAGAAAGCTCTCTGTAAAAAAAAAATTATTTAGATAATCAGGTAATGGATTTTCTTCGCGGAGAATTTTGTGTCCGGCATATTTTTCTGTATCGCATTTTCTTCGATTTATTTTGTTCCCTACAAAGTATTCCAAGGGAAGTTGCAGAGAACCGCAGACATCAGGGGATATGCTGCCTAATCCACTTTTAAAAGGAAAAAAACTTGCAGACATAAACTGAAGAGGTAAACTATTTAAACTGACTCTTATATATATGTATATATATATTGCAATAGAATTATCTAAAATACATTCTAAAATGCTAAAATATTTAAAAGACTGAATGCATACACATACATT
>CAUZXS010005191.1:75000-100000 GCA_963585895.1 Sepioteuthis lessoniana | reverse complement strand
GCATCAAAGTGATAGCCAGTCCTGTCAGGTCTCCACAAATCTTCAAACTATTCTTGCTGATCTTAACAATGTTGTAGTCTGAAGGGTCATGATTCTTTCTCTGATCTGCAGCAACCCCGGTCTCTTTTCCTAGTCTCTGAGGACCTTTCTAGAAGCATAATCGACAACTGGTACGTTCCACAGCGTTTTCAGCTCTCTGACAAGATACAAATATTTCTCCATCGTTTTGTTTCCTCTTATTTATCGCTATTAGTAATATTATTTTACTCATGTGAGCTTTTCACATTAGTTCTAACTCGTAGTTTTTCACTCAAGTCTGAGTGAGAGCAAATCTTCTCAAGTCTCTTGATATATTCAAAGTATTTTTGCTGATTTTGATACTGCTGTGATCTGTATGGTCTCTCTTGTTTTACAGTCCTATTAATTCACTACTCGCGGGATTTTCCTGGAGTCTAAGTGACAACAAGTCTTCTCAGGTCTCCACGATTCTGCTCAGTTTTCTAGCCGATCTTTGTAATACTGTAGTTTGGGTGGTCTTGATTATTTGTCAGATTTCCAATAATTCCAGACTTTTTACCTAGTCTTTGGGAACCGTTCCAAAAGTACCAGCAACAATTGGTATAACCGTAACTTTACATTCAAAAGAATATTTTGTTCTCTAGCAAGGTTGAAGTATTTGTCTATCTTTTAGCTTTCATTTAGTTTCACTCTATGGTCCGCTAGAATGGCAAATATCCACTAGATAACAAGTTATGCCTTTTTTCTTCTTGTTAATTAACCAGGTTCTGGTCTTCTTGCCAAGATTAGGGAATTCGTTGGTATCTTAAAATCCCAGATGATTTTATGCACCTTAAACAGATTCTGGTTCTGTGAATACACCATTTTATTATTATTCACTCATTAGAGCTTTTCACATCAGCGTTAGCCGATGGTTTTTCACTGGAGTCTGAGTGGCAGCAAGTCTCCTCAAATCTCGAGAACTCTTCTCAGAATTCTGGCCGTTGTCAATAATGCTGTTGTTTGGATGGTCTACACCCGTCCGCCCTATTATTATAATTATCATTGCATCTCGAACTCTTTGGTTCGTCATCTCCCATAATTTCTTCTGATACCATTAGTTTCTGAGGCTAACACAATAATTACTAGGTTCCGCTTCTGGCCGAAGTTTGCACTATAATTCTAAATTCGACAGATTCTAGTGTTTATTTATACATTTTTACAATTTCATAAATAAACTTTCTTATGATGTAATTTTTAATCTATAAATATCATTAAATATATCGTTTTATTTTCCCACACTTTTGAGGGTTCTGTACTTTTGAGTCGTCATTTCTCGTCACAGCTGAAATGTGCTTCGTCATTGCAAAGAAAAAAAGTAGTTTTAATCAAAAATAACATTCGCTGAATAAAATATATTGTTCTATTTTCCATAACATCAAAGGACTTGTGAAACATTGAATAGTGTCCTGGGATTTGACTTTCAACTGAGTTTGATTATGAGACTATTGTTCTGGAGTGGGGGAAATGTGGAGTAGCCTTTCATTACCATTACACTCAGGTCCACTCTGACCTGGAGTGATAGCACCTAAAAGGGTCCTATCTATGAGCCAAATAAAACTGTTTAATGATTTACTAGGGATCATTATTTTTTGTTATTTGAAACCATACAACTGTTGCCAAGTCAGATGGGACTGTAGAATACACCGACTGCATCTCTGCATAGGGCTAAAACTCCACCTACACATGTCAAGACACTAAACGCTCTGATGGTGATGCTCCAGCCCTGGAGCTTTGGGAATTATGGGATACCTCTTCTTTGCCATTATTCGTGGGTCCACCCTGTACTGGAGTTGGAGTACTAGTTAAAAGTACTGTTTAATCTTTTAACAATGAGCAATTAAATGATTGACGCTAAATTAAACTGCTACTGCTGCATAGCAATTCTTGACACCATTTAACTGTGTCCAAACAAATGATTAACATTAGACAAAATTGCCAGTGGTGTAATGGTTATCGTTGCAGGATATGCACACGGCGACACGAGTTCAAATCCTGGACGAGACTGATTGCATTTCACATATCACTAAAACCCTTGGGAAAGGTATGAATCCAATTATTCTCCCTCCAGATATGGGTAAATAGCAGGGCAGACTAGGTTCTTCAGCCTTGGTGAGGCAACTATTCTAGGAGAAGGAAAACTCTGAATTCAAACCTGTTAAACTCCGCTTAAAATTGACCTTGTGTCATATCCTGCCCGAGCGGAGGGGTTGGTAAATATGATTAGACAAAATTATTTGCGTTTGATAAAAATATTTGAAATCATTGAACTGTATGCAAATAAATGAGATCTGGGCTCGTTTTAAAATGTTATCAGCAAACTATGCGCTTACAAATCATATATATATATATATATATATATATATATATGTTTGGTTTGATCTCTTTGTTTAATGGCATATCAACCTTTTGTAGGTTATTTAATGCCAAAGCTATTCTCCCAAAAGAAAAGTAGTTGTACTATTTAACCCATAGCTGGGAGGATAAGGGGGTTCATACCTTGGGAAAGGTTATTTGCCTGAAATTGAATGTAATAGCACGACTGGAGATCGAACTCGCGTACTATAATTCCTCAGTCCATCGCTCTAACTATTACACCACGAGGACACCCACCTATGTGTGTGTGTGTGTGTATGTATATATATTTAATTATATATATAATTTGACACTAAATAACCTACTAGGGTTGATGTACCATATAACATAACACAACCAAACATACAGCTGTGTGCCAGTTGTTCGTATTTTATAGGAATATTGGATAAATGTTAAAAAACAATATTCAAAACTATTCAACTACAAGCAAAGAAACGGTTAATATTGAATAAAATTATTGGTGTTAAATAGCTCTACTTGAAACTATCTAACTGTATGCAAACACATGATTAATATTAAACAGAATTATTATTGTTACACAGGAATACTTGAAACCATTTAACGGTTAGCAAAAAAGGGTAAAGATCAAATAGCATTATTAGTGTTAGATTGCAATAGTTGAAACCATTTAACTATGAACAAACAAAGGATTAGTATTAAATAGAATTGTTAGTATTACATAGGAATACTTGAAACAATTTAACGTAGAGCAAAAAAGGAGAAAGATTAAAAAGGATTATTAGTCTTAGATAGCAATAGTTGAAACCATTTAACTCTCTGCCAACAAACGAGCTCTGATAAGTTTTAACATTATTACCCACAAAATATTTGTTTTCGAATCATATATATTTAGATTGTATGTATAAACAGAATCTAGTATCATATTATCCACTAGCAGTGATATGCCATACAATATAACCAACCAAACCATATTTCTGAATTCAGTCAGTTCATTCTTAAAAATTTCAGCGCAATTTCACTTCTTGATTTTATTAGGCAATTTACTGACAGGTTACATGATGTCAAGAACAAGGATTGATTTCTCTTCTGACTTACCGCTTTATTACAACATTTCCCAAAATGATGCAAAATATGACGTTCTTTCTAACTTATATAGTTACTTCCCCTTTGATCACTGAACTTTCGGGTCGACGAACACCAGTCTCTTGATCTGCCAAAGAATTTTAAGTCAAACTCTGTTATTGCAATCTCAAGACGCTTTTAACTCTGCAGGTTCGAGGAGAAAAGTTGAAAATAGAAATGCGACACACCGTTCTAAATCGAAGATGGCGTTAAAAAGATATTTCCTGAAAAGAGTCAAAATTTTATTCACTTTGCCTCCTGCTGTTGCCACCCGGTGGATTGAGTGGGGTGTGTTGAAATACCCAGGTGATTACAGGAAATAGAAGATGGAAGGAACTAATACTTAATACCCATTACTCTTTTCAAACACACACAAAACATATATATATATATATATATATGTAAACACACACACACACACACACACACACACACACACACACACACACAAATAACATATATATCTATATATATGAGTGTGTGCGTTTGTGTGTGTGTGTTTGTGTGTGTGTGTCCGTGTGTGTGTGTGTGTGCGTGCGTGAGTTTGTGTGTAAAAAAAACTTCTCAGATAAGTCTCTGTTTACAGTTTCTATGTGCCAATACAATTTCAGTAGCAATTTTATGATTATTACTAACAAAAATATGCACCTTCTGTCTGGCTGAAGTATTCGAATTTTAACATATTAAATTATATCCAACTAGAAAGACTAAGAAAGCTCAATAGAACACATCTAAAAAGATTTCACCTATTTTTATTTCAATTTGATTGAATTATTTATGACATTATACATAGGATTATATTTGCTACTTTTAAGAATGAAACAATGATATTAGATATTACTCCAGTCTTCTTTTCAAACCCTTAAGTTTCGTTCCAATCCCCCAACTACAATACCATATTTACCCAAACTCTCTGCTCGGGCAGGATATGGCACAAGGTCAATTTTTAAGCGGAGTTTAACAGGTTTGAATTTAGAGTTTTCCTTCTCCTAGACTAGTTGCCTCACCAAGGCTGAAGAACTCAGTCTGTCCTACTATTTACCCATAGCTGGAGGGAGAATAATTGGATTCATACCTTTCTCAAGAGTATTAGTGCTATGGGAAATGCTATCAGTTTCGTCCAGGATTTGAACTCGTGTCGCAGTATCCATTTCCTACGACGATAACCATTACACCACGGGCACCTCCTAAAACTACTATACGTATCACCGTCATTTTCATGTTCCACAGTCTTTCAAGTTTCTGACGAGATCCTACTATTTATATCTCTTTTTCCTTCTTTCATTTTCTCTCCTCGAGAACGCTAAAATCCACTAGCTAACGAGTTCTTTTCTTTTTGTTGATAATTACTTGGTTTGGTCTCCTGGCCAAGATTGGGTGATTCGTTTGTATCTCAAAGTCATAGAGAATTTTATGTGTCTCATTTCTTTGGACGGATTCTCGTTTGTTCATATCCAGTCTGCCATCATGGTCGTTTTAAATTGTAGCACGATTCTCAGTAGATCACCTTACCAACCCAGTCCTGCCTACTCTTGAATTTATTTTGTGTTAGTTGGTTGTATTTACGTTCCATGTGATTCACCATTTCATCTCCGTCGTCATTAATCTTCACTTACTATTCTTCAGCTTATCATTATACTCCTTGCGAATTTTCCACACCAGCGTCAGCTGATGGACTTTCACTGGAGTCTGAGTGATAGCAGATCTCCACAGGTCTCTAGGACTCATCTCAGTATTCTAGCCGATCTAAAGGTAATTTTTCAGTTTGGGTGGTCTCGATTTGTCATCCGATTTCCAACTCTTCAAGACTCTTTTCCTAATAACTGGCAACTGTTCAAAGCGTACCAATTGTTGCTCACATCTTCATCACCCTCATGTTCCAAAACTTTCTGAGTTGTATAATAAGGCCCCAGTAATTATCTCTCTTTTCGCTTTCTTAACGTATTATCATGTTTACTCCTTGAGTGTTTTACACATCAACAGTTGCTGATGGTCTTTCAAAGGAGTTTGAGTCACAGCAAGTCTCATCAAGTTTCCAGGACTCTTCTCAGTATTCTGTCTGATCTCAATAATGCAATAGTTTGGATGGTCTCTATTTGTCTTCTTATTTCCAAGTTCTTCAATCTCTGTATCAATCCTTTGATGACTGTATTAAGAGCATTAATTGCTATTGGTATACTCATCACCTTTTAAAATTCTTTGCAAGGTCCTGTTATAAACCCTTCTTTTCACTTTCTTTCAATTTTACTCTGTGATCAGCCTGGACAGTAAAGTCCACAATTCTGTAAGTTGTCTTCTTTTTTTTTTTCTTTTGCTGTCCCGCCAAAATTAGGTAATCCATTTCTATGTTTAAATCCCCGAGGAGTTTGTGCGTCTCATTTTTCAGCACAGAGTCTGGATTGTGCATACACCATTCGTTTTTATGATTATATTTCAATTTCTTACCCAATGCCCAGTGGATCAACTTGCCCACCCAGTCGTGTCTAGTTTATAATTATTATTATAATTATTATTATTTGTGAGTTTTCATATCAGTAGCATTTTACTTCCCTCGAGCTTTTCACATCAGCGTTAGCTAATGGTCTATCAATTGAGTCGAGGTGATAGCAAGTCTCTTCAGATATCCAGGACTCTTCTCAATATTCTGGCCGATTTCAACCATGCCGTATTCAACCATTTCAACCATGCAGTTTGGCTGGTCTCGATTCGTCCTCCGATTTACAACTCTTCCTTGCCCAGAATACACCGATTGCTTCTCTGAAGAAAGGTAAGACCCTTCCCCACCTCTGATGAGTGTGCTGATATGACACAATACAATCTGATTGTGACGTTCCAGTAATGCAGTAGCATTGGGGAATGTGGAGTACCTCTTCATTGTCATTGCTCCCAGATGCACCCTGGCCCAGAATGGTATAACCTGATAGGGATTATCTCTATGGATCAAATAGAACTAAAACTGTGTACTTATGCTAAACTAAATTGTTTGAAGTAGAACTGTTTTTTTATGTTAAACTGAATTTTCTGAAATGGAATTGTTTATATGTTTAAAAATGGATTTTGCATTAAAAACCTAAAAGGGGTGACGTGCCATAAAACTAAACCAAAACAAACCCACTTTTCCAGACCACTTTCAAACCATTTGGGAGCCGTTCAAGCGCGCACAAATACGATTGGTATCTTTCATGTTCCACAGCTTTCTTTGTTCTCGAGCAAGGTTCTAGTACCCGTCTCTCTTTTCATTTTCTTTAATTTTCATTCTGTCCACTTAATGACTTATTTTACAATTATTATTATTGAAAATATGGCTGCTTTTATTAAATTTTTAAATGTAAAATCACCATTAACCAATAATCGAACCTTAAGCAACCTATATATATATATATATATATATATATGAGAGAAACTAAAGTATTATCTAATACTTTTTTTTCTTAGCCCCATTGTCTAAAGGTTTGCTTTTTTAAAATTACATTTTAAAATTCTATTGATCAGTGGTCCAGTCAGCTGAACCTGTTGAATACACCGACCTCATCTCTGCGGAGAGGTAAGACTCTCAACGAGTGTCCTGATATGACACTAAACTATCTGATGGTAAGGCTCAAGTAATGCTGAAGGTTTGGGAGTGCGGAGTACCTCTTTATTGCCATCGTTTCCAGGTCCACTCTGGCCCGGTGTTGTAGTACCTGAGAGGGTCCTATCTAT
The DNA here is from genome assembly GCA_963585895.1 of Sepioteuthis lessoniana. NCBI lineage: Eukaryota > Metazoa > Mollusca > Cephalopoda > Myopsida > Loliginidae > Sepioteuthis > Sepioteuthis lessoniana. Next base: position 92,782 of record CAUZXS010005191.1, on the reverse strand, counting down.
AGTTCAAATAGAACTAAACTGTGCGCTTATGCTAAACTGCATTATTGGAAAGAGAACTGCTGATATGTAGAAAAATGGATTTAGCATCAAATAACCTTCAATGGTTGATATGCCATAAAACCAAACCAAACCAAACCAAATCTGTTTATTGGCTTTGAATATTTTTGATATTCATATACAGTTCTCATTTGGAGTTATATATATATATATATATATGTGTGTGTGTGTGTGTGTATGTGTGTGTGTTTTCGCAGCTTCCGATTAACAATCTTATATATATATATATTGGAGAGTGATGGAGACGAGTGCACCCCTAATAAGAGTCAGCGTTCCAGTCAATAGGTTACTTTTTTAAATAGTAAAAGAAATCGATGCATGTTACATTTTGAAAATAACCAGAAAAGTCGATTAAGTGAATTTGAAAAAGATTGAATGAATATTTCGTGTTCAATGAATATGCGACTGTTAAAAGACGACCTGCTGTTGTTTAGATCGAAACCTTAAAAAAAACTTATTTATTTTCTCATATTACTTTTCTTCAGTAAAAATACGTTTTTTCTTGAAAAAGCATCAAAATTTCTTCTTCTTCTTCTTCTTCTTCTTCTTCTTCTTCTTCTTCTTCTTCTTCTCCACACTAAGTCACCTCAGGTCTCCAGGACTCTTCTAAGTATTCTAGCTGATCTTAACAGAGATGCAGTGTACACTGTCTCAGTTCTTCTTATCTTCAGTTCCCTTCAAGACCTTTGGGGAGTGATCTAAGGGTACCAACTGAAACAGATATTTCTGCCACCTTCATATTCCACAGTTTTTTCACCTCTCAGGCAAGATCCTAGAATTATTCTATCTCAATATTCTAGTAATGTTGTAGCCTGGATAGTCTTGATTCTTGGTCTGATTTCCAACCCCGCCCCAGTATTTTTACCAAAGATTTTTCCACCGCTCCAAGGGCGCCAACTACAATTGTTTTCTCAGTTCTCTGGCAAAGTCCACTCAATCGAACGGAAAAATCCACAACAGAGTATGTTTTTTTTCTTCTTAGTAATTCTGCTCTCCCAGCCATGATTGTAGCTCAAAATCTCTGAGAATTTTAAGCGTCTCATTTAACAGATTCTGGTTTGTATATATATATCATTTGTTTGCTTAGTCAAATTTTAATCACTTGCTCAATTCCCTATGGACCATCTATCCTACCCAATCAAGTTTACTCTTATATTAGATTACTTGATATTGAGCACTTTTAACTTTAATAAATTGTTGTTTGCTTTCATTTTTTAATCTAGTAATATGATGTCTATCTAGATTCTGCATAACGACAAGCACTTGTACCTAAGCTAACTTCATCAGACAGTAACATTAAATGTAAATCGGGAAGCGGTTATATGCCAGCAATTATGAGAGTATATATCAATATGACCCTGTGTTGTTTGAGATAAAGTTTTTATTGTTACCGTTTTGTAGTGTAAGAGAAAGAACTGTCTCGTCACTGTTAAGAAAATGCGCGAAAGCAATGTTCTTTCCATTGTTTTATCTTGAATCATATTAAACTAGGCTTTGGAACAGTTCAAATGAAATATACATTTTAAACTGAGGTCGAATTGTCAAGGGAAGCAACTCAAAACTGATAACAATTTTGCATTACCTCCCTTGTATAGTTTTACATTTTCCTTTTTTTTTTTCATTTTTTTCCCTATGTTTCTAGAAACAAAATGATCGTCCTCTCTCTCTCTCTCTCTCTCTCTCTATCTCTCTCTCTCTCTCTCTCTCTCTCTCTCTCTCTCTCTCTCTCTCTCTCTCTCTGTTTTATTATTTTAAATCAACTTCACTGGGCTTTATTTTCATAAAAGATATTCTTTGAAAATAAAAAAAGATTTTCTGATATTTTTAATGAAACTTATAATACACGGCTGGAATTTTCAAAATTTGGCAAACACTACATTAGATATTTTCGCTTCTTTGCTGCTTTCTCAATATCTATATTTCTACATATAGACACAAATATATTTGCATGCATAAATACGCAAAGATATAGCCTTCAGAGCCCATGTTGAACCACAACTGTTCTTCTTCGAGGATGGATTCGACATAAAACAACCCACGAAGATTGATATGTCATTAAACAAAGAAAAAAAAACCATGCTGAGCCAATCCAATAGACAAAGAGGAATATATGGAAAATAAAAAAATGGATAAGACGATAAAAGCTCTGAACGAGAAGGGTATGTTTAAGGACGTTTGCTTGATAGATTAACCTTAATGGCATGTCAACTCGTATAGGGCTAGTTTATGTCTTGAGGTTTGAGAATTGTGTATTTTGTATGCTAATATTTAAATTTTTATATAGTTTCTAAAGATTTTAGTACATGGTTATATAATATCAAGTATTCCAATCTAATACAAATACAGTGTTCTCTTAAATAAAAGGGGTGTTCTGAGTTGGCCCTGGAAAAGGAACAATGGCAGACTTGGGGCCTTTAATTAGGCACCTAGTTTCGACTAGGCTACCTTCGGGTGGCCTAGCTGCATTTTTGTCTCCTTTGTCCCCCTTGGACGGCACTAGACCATGCGTCTGGTTTAAGCCGCAAACTGGCATACGTGCCCGGACCCACATTTGGGTTCGTGAAACTGCTTGCCTCATCAGGCTCACATTGCACTAAGTGAGCCGATGAGCAGCACAGGCAAGCAGGGTTCGAGTCTCGGCTCGTTCCCGACCTCCCCTCCCCTTTATCCCCACTTTAATCGGCCTTCGGGCTTTTGACCTTGTGTCAAGTCGTGTCTGGTGGGAGGCAGCGACAAATAAAAAAGGGGTGTTCTGAGCACGATATTAGATCGCATTTGGGGGTGTGGCTCCATTTTAGAACTCTGTGAAGTATGGAGTACCCCTTTTTGGCATGACTCCCAAATCCACTCGGACCCGGAGGAGTAGTACCTGTTCAGAATCCCATCTATTGGTCAAATAGATCTGGTTGCTATTTTTTTTGTATCAAATAAAAGTACTTGATATCATATTACCATGTGGCAAAAACTTAAGAAACTATACAAAAATAGATGAAAATAGAAAGAGTTATTTTCAATAGTATATATATATATATATATATATATATATATATATATATATATATATGTGTGTGTGTGTGTGTGTGTGTGTGTGTGTGTGTGTGTGTGTGAAAATGGGGAGATAGATAATCGATAGATAGACAGATAGATTTTGTGGTGACGGCATTTTTGCTCCTGTCATGTGAACTTCCGTCTATCTATCAATCTATCTATCTATCTATCTGTCTCTCTCTCTCTGTCTCTGTCTCTCTCTCTCTATATATATATATCACTCAGTTCCTATCCTTTTTTCTTTGTATCTATCTACCCATCGATTTACCGATGCATAGACAGAGATAAATTAACCTGCGTAACAATGATTTAGATTCTTCAAAATCTGGCATTCTGAAATTCGGTTGGCATGTATTGTTCACACTCATTTTCTAGACCATTAATTAACTGGTATTTCTCTCATCTTAATAGTCTGGCATCTAGCAACGTGTTCAGCACGAAAAGAAGACATCCTGATGTCTATAAAATATATTGTGAACAGGAAAGATACAGCAGAGTTATGATTGCCTAAGATTATACTATAACTATTCACGGAAATAAATATTGAATTTGCTAGATTAAGTCATAAATCTACAAAGAATCGGCTAATCCTTGGGCACACTGTGAAGTTCGAACTCATTATATTAGGTAATTGTCTGCGAGATCAGCATGCTAATCCCTCCATGGCTGGTATCATTATCTTAGAAGCGGAGAATATCCAAACAGAACACTGTTCATCTATAAAGCATGTGGCCTAGTCTACTGGGTCGGTAGAATACACCGACTGCATCTCTGAAGAGGGGTAATCCCCCCCCCTCAACGAGTGTCCTGATATGACATTAAACATTCAGATGGTGAAGTTCCAGTAATGCTGGAAATTTCGGGAATGCGGAGTACCCATTCATTACGATCACTCCCAGGTCCACTCTGCTTCGGTGTGGTAGCACCTGAATGTTTTAAATTAACAGCTTTTTTTTCATTTAAATGCACATAAATAAAAAAAACAGTGTACTAATTCCAAACTGAATTGTTTGAAAGAGGACTGTTTTGATATTAAACGGTGTAAACAAAACTGTACTTATACTAAACCGAATCGCTTGAAATTTTTATCAAATTGACTTAATTCAGCGTTAAAAGACCCGAAAAGCGTTGAGATGCCGTAACACAAAACAACCAACCAACCTTTAAAGCATAACTTAGTTTGGCACAAGACCTGAAGTACTGAGGATTCAGAGAATATCTAACTTACAAACTATGGCTTGCTAACCAAGGTCACTGACCATTACACACGGCAAGAAAGCCAGTGTACAAAAGTACAGATGACCCCAGAGAAGATACTAGCAACAAAATTATATATATATATATATATATATATATATATATATATATAGTTCTGTGGTTTGCTATATTTATAAAGAAAGAGTGCAAATATATGTGAGTGTGCACTTGTAGTTGTAAATTTTAAGAGTCTAGACGCAGAGTCGATGGCTCTTGGTGACTGTCAGTTTCTCTCTTCATATATATATATATATATATATATATATATATATGGAGAGAGAGAGAGAGTGGGAGAGAGAGAGAGACGGAGAGAGAGTGGGAGAGAGACATGTAGACAGGGAAAGAGAGAAACATTTGAGACACGCATGACTGAAACCCACAGAGATACACAAGACTGGTTGGTTGGTTGGTTGGTTGCGTTTTATGGCCTATCATCATCTAATATCAAATCCTGTTAATATATACATATATATATATATATATGTGTGTGTGTGTGTGTGTGTGTGTGTGTGTGTGTGTGTGTGTGTGTGTGTGTGTGTGTGTGTGTGTGTGTGTGATATGATTTGTAAACGAATAGTTTGTAGGTAACTGTTTTAAATGCGTCAGAACTCATTTCTTTGCACTCAGTTGAATGGTTTCACGGAAGGTAATATTTGTTTGCACATAGTTAAATGATTTCAAACTTTGCTATCGGACTTTAATATTTCGATTCAATATTAATAATAACATCCAGTAAACGATGTGAACAGTTCTATTTGACCCATAGATGTGACCCTAACACGTGCTACCACTCAGAGTCAGAGTGTACCTGGGAGTAATGGTAATGAAGGGGTGCTCCACATATCTCATACTCCTAGATTTGACCCTCACCACGCAGTTTAATGTCATACCGGAGGTATCAGCAGTTGTATAGATTCTTACAAAACAATCCCAATCAGAAATCAAATCAGACGGAAGAGCTTAGTGTTGCCCTTCACAGACATTGCTCTTTCGACGGGAAAGTACTTTCCAGCACGCACACAGGTAAAGACAGTGTGTGTAAATAAGCTAAGTTGACAGAAAGTCATTTAGCCGATCCTTTCCTTCGCCACCAGTTTTATTCCCCCTTGAGGCCCAAGAATAATTAGTAATATTTTACACTGTGTACCTAGGCATACGGGTACTGCGTACAGATGTTCGTTAACGGGGATTGCAAAACTAGCAACAAAAAAAACAACAAAAAAACACGGTAGAGACAGCAAGAGAGAAATGTATTAAGCAGGTGGGTGACTGGTCATATAAGGCCTTATAAGTATTATTTTGCCTGCGGGGGAAAAAATTATGAGAAAGACAGAAAATTTTAAAAGTGTCAGGGAAGAATGCCATAAATCCAGGTTAGTGTGTCCACAACTCACAACAATAATCTAATTCATCCCACCTTTTCTCTCTCTCACTCTCTATCTTTCACTCTCTCTCTTTTTCTCTGTAAACACACACACACGCGCACACACACACACACTTATATATATATATATATGTGTGTGTGTGTGTGTGTGTGCGTGTGCGTATGTTTCTTCCATAGTTCGCGTTTATATCATTACGTTTAAAATTCTATCTTTTAGCCTTTTTTTCATATCTTTTCTTCAATCAGCTTGGCCTCGTTCTCTCTCTCTCTCTCTCTCTCTCTCTCTCTCTCTCTCTCTCTCTGTACACACACACACCTACACACACACACACATATATATGTGTGTGTGTGTGTACGTGTGTGTGTGTGTGTTTAATCCGTAATTTTTTATAATGCTCATTAAAAAATATGCAGTGTAATATCACAATTTATTTAAAGTATAAAATAATATAGTAAAACTGGATAAAACTCTCGATTCAGTGTTTCACTTTATATCAACCCTTGTTGGGTTATTTATTGCCAAAACCTGTCAATACACACGTATCCAATGTATATTATTTGTAAACTCATTTTGTTGATAACATTTTAAAATGAGCTGGAACTCATTTTTTTCCACACAGTTAAATGGTTTCGAGTATTTCTAACACGAATAATTCTAGTTAGTATTTATAATTTGTTTGCACACAGTTAAAAAGTACCAACTATATAACTACCAATTCAATTAAACATCAGTCATTTGTTAACAGATTGTTAAATGTCAAACAGTTCTATTTCTAACAATTCAATTTATCATGAGTCATTTATATGGACATATTTTACATGTCAAACAGTTCCTAGATAGGACCCTATCTGTCGCTAACACTCAGAGTCAGAGGGGATCTGGGAGTAATGGCCAGGAAAGTCTACTCCACGTTCCCCAAAGCTTCAGCATAACTGGAACCTCAGCATCAGATTGTTTAGAGTGATATCCTGGACACTAGTGGGAGAGGAGTTTGTCCCTCTGCATAGATGCAGTTGGTATATACAACTGCCCCAACCGAGTGGGTTAACTTCACTTGGGGACAGACAGCATGAGTTGTGTTTTATATATATATATATATATATGCGTGTGTGTGTATGTGTGTGTTATATATAACACGGCATATGTGTTATATATATATATATATATATGTGTGTGTGTGTGTGTGTGTGTGTGTGTGTGTGTGTGTGTAATATATATATGTATGTATTTTATTTATATATATATATATATATCTTGTTCTTCTTTCATCTTACTTTATACGTTATATATATATATATATATACTTATATATATATCATATTATTTATATATATATATATATATATATATATATATATAATGCTTGATATATATATATATACCTGTCCATGTTCATATCTTTCTATCACTGTTCATATATCACCCGTAATTAAATACATGCCAACCAATTTTATAACCAAATTAATTTTCTTCTAAACCAAACTTTCTATAATTTTATCGTATCAAGTGGAACATGCAATTAAAACGGATGTTATTTTGCATTACTTCTTTCCACACTCATTTACTAAATGGATTTCTATTTAAGTACTGAGCAGACTAATAGCTGTTTAACTTCAGTGAACATATTATCATATATAAATACATCGCATATCTATCTATCTATCCATATATATATATATATATTCTCACGCACACACCCATATATATCATATATAAAAATATATGGATTATTATCACACACACACACACACACACACACATACACACACACACACACCCATATATATATATATATATATATATATATATATATATATATATATATATACTATCATCCACCTCGGAATATTTCCGTGCTTCATATTTCAGATCTATCTACCAATCTATCAATCTATCAACTGGGCTATCTAAATTTATGGTGTAATGGTTAGCAAGCTAGACTAGCAAGCCTTCACGAGTGAGTTTGAGTCTCATAGGATTCCCCATTCATACGGCCATTTGGAACATCTAAGCAAAATAGCTTAGTACATCACGTGTATGTACTGTTTATATATGCTAGTATATTTATATGGATAAATTTTTCTGTTCACTATATACATATGCTTGTGTATTTGGGTAAAAACCCTTGGAAAAGGCACGAACCCCCTTATCCTCCCAAGCAATGGGTTAAATAGTACCATTACTGTTCTTCTAGGAGAATAGCTTTGGCAATAAATAACCTACAAAGGTTAATATGCCATTAAACCAAGAAACCAAACTATCAGAAAAGAACAAACCCGAACTAGTCGTAATATAATGAACATTGATAATTGTTCACTAAAACAGGGATTCTGCTGTGTCAGTACAACAATGGGGTTGTACCACTGGGGTCATAACCAAATGCTTGGAGAAATAGCTAGATGGGAACTAAACTGGGACGCTGAGTGCTGTTCTGAAAAGTGTGGCCACTCACCTCACATCTCACAAACAATTCCCGTAAAACGAATAAGACATGCTGAGGATTGCTAGAGAAACCTATAATGCAATCTTTTTTTCCCAAGACACCTACATATAAGCCACCAGTGTTTGCTGACCAGCAAAAGCTGACATAAATCATCCCTGTGCCGACACTGGATGCCGCCCGGTAGATCTGCCAAGAGTAATAACCGATAGGGACGGATGGAGAGAGATAATCAAAGGAATCTGTGTTATACATGCATATATATATATATATATATATATATATATATATAAACCGCCAGGCATAAAGAAATAGAGGGAGAGGGGGGAAGTAAAAGACATGGACTAAATTCTGTTTAATAAGAAGAAATGTGTTGTAAGATTGTGTTGCGTCAAACTTCAAAAGTGGAAGGTCATGGCTGCTTTAAGAATAAATCCTGATCCTAACTCGGACACCAACCGCAGGCACTATTGAGAAATAACGAACCTGTTACACTTCAATACTATCAGACAAACGCATAAAGAATTGCTTCTAATGTTACATTCCTACAAAAGGAAATAGAAGAAAAACAAAATTTATGGTGGATAAAAAAGAAGTGTGAGAATTCAAGATCTTTTGACAGATTTGAAAATAAGAGGTCGTTAATCAAGCGAAACCCCACGTTGCTGTAGTACGGAGATTTACAAAATAGGTTCTGAGAGCAGTAGTCTATCGAAATAATACGTTCAGTTTATATATATATATATATATATATATATATATATATATATATATATATATATATATATATATATATATATATATATAAGTCTACTGCAATTTGTCCTTGTTTTTCAATTCTATTGTATATCACTTTCATTTTCTGTCTGGTTCGCTTTCTCTCTCTCTCTCTCTCTCTCTCTCTCTCTCTCTCTCTCTCTCTCCCTCTCTTTTTCTCTCTTTTACACACACACACACACACTCGATATTTCTCTCGATATATATATATATATATATATATATATATATATATATATATATATATATATATATATATATATAATTCTGTTTGTGCGTATATATTTTTATGAGAGTGCCTTTATGATATAATTTCAAACAGTTTAAACATGTTCACCATCTCTGTCTACACAGTCTGCGAATCTCCAACAAGCGATTAAGAAAATGTTAATATTTCTATGTGAATATATCTATTAGTAAAAGTAGAACTGATAACAGGGAAACCGTCTGCGTACGTTTCAAATAATGTGTTGACAGTGAACAAGTGCAGACTTTAAAATCATTATATCATAAAGGAATTACCATAGAAATGGTAACGCTTTTTGAAACATCACCAATATATAAATATATTATCATTACTACTATAATTATTTTACTTCTTACGGTTTTTTTCCCGCTACGTCTTTTGGTGAACTTTCATTGGAGTCTGAAAGAGAGCAATTTTCTTCAGGTCTCCAGGATTCTTTCTTGTATTCTTGCCGATCTCAGCTAAGTTGTTGTCAACATGGTCTTGATTCTTTCTCCAAGTTCTGTTCCAGTCCTTTTTCCAATCCTCTGGGGACCGCTCCAAGTGCACCAGTTACTAGTGGTATTACCGTCACCCGCATGTTTTTGTTCTCAAAATCTGTTCCAAATACTTGTCTCTCTTTTTGCTTTCTTTAATTTCAACCCTGAAGTCCGCTAGAATTCCCAAATCTACAAGACAAGTTCTATTATTATTATTATTATTATTGTTATAACGATTGTTCTGGATATAGGAGTAAACCATCGGATGGTGAGGCTCCAGTTTTGCAGCTTTGAGAAACCTGCAGTTCACCTTTATAGCCATTACTCCTTGGTCCTCTCTAAACCCGAAACTGTAACACCTGTGAGTGTCCTTTCCGAAGATCAAAAAGAACTATTTAATCGTTTATTATACGTGAAACAATTTAACTGTACGTAAATAAAACTATTAGTGTTAGATTTCAATACTTGAAGCCAACAAAGTTTAAATAAAGGAACACTGACCCGTTTAAAAACTATTATCGACAAACTATACACTCGAAAAGCATATATGTTTTAACAGGATTTGGCATTAAATAACCAACAAGTGTTGATATGCCCTTAAACCAGATAATCCAACCTAACATAAATATGAATATCCTGTTTTTGATGGGGAATGACGTTAATCACGCAAAAGGGAAAACTGACGATGTGCCAAATATGGAATCTTCTGGTGCCACATAAAACATTCTTTAGCAAGAGACTCTGTCAACACCACAAAGCTGTCTACATATACATTAGATTACAAATATGAATTTAATAAATCCACCATTCTTGAATTGAAAATTGAAGAAAGGTAAGAAATGTGCGGAGTAGAACCCAGAAAATGTGGATTGTGTTTGGAAAGGATATTACTCATCATTACTTCCCTCGAACAAAGCTGCCTCCATAAGAAGAAATCCGAGCAAGTGTTGGCATAAAAATAAGTTCTTTCCAAATTAATTAGCTCCTAACTAAAAAAAAAAAAAAAGGAGGTAATAGTATTTTTTTAAAGTGGAAATATTTCCTTTTTTTTAACGCCGACTGTGGCTATTATTGCGTCCTCCTTAGAAGTGAAGGGGGTGGTCAGAATTGGTGCTTACAAATTGAAGAAACTTTACTATCCACACAAGAATTTTAAGATCAGTTTATTTTGAGAAATGGATCATCATCTTGTTGTGTCATCAGCACGGATATCCATAACTCTCTCTTGCCACCCCTTCCTATTGTTCATCGCTTCCGGCAGGTCTTCAGGGCTACACCCCGTATCTACAGAGAGCTGCTGTATGTAGGTTCGAGCTGGTCGCCCTGCCGTTGCTCGTCCATGTGAAGGGGTCCACAGGAGTACATAACTTATGAGCTCGTCTCTACTTCTCCAGCAGTGCCCCGCATGTCTGTTTCGTCTAATTTTGATAGTTTTCGTGATGGGTGGTAGGTGACCGTATAACTGCTGCTTTGTGGGGTGTTGCCTCTAGGACTTGTTCAATATTGCTGGCAGCATTCTTGTGTAGTTGCCGTCAAGATTTTTCTCCAGCCGTTTAGTTAGTGTCCACGTAGTGCATCCATATAGCAGTATCGACATGATCGCTGCTTAGAAGAAACTGCGTTTAATTTTATCGGTCAGGTCTGACTTCCATATGACCGATAACCTATTGATAGCTGTCCATGGCTTTGTTAGTTGCATGCAGATATCTGTGGTGCTAGGTGGCCGTACAGCTGCTGCTTTGTGGGGTGTTGCCTCCAGGAGTTGTTCAATATTGCTCGCAGCATTCTTGTGTAGTTACCGTCAAACCAATAGATATGATGAAAGTCTTGTTGGTGCCTTAAAAAAAAGTTTTCTTTCTAAAAGTTTTAAAAAGCTTTTTTAATTATGATTTTACATTCAACTTTGTATGAATACGTGTCTGTGCGTGTGTATTTTTTTTCAGTGTATATATATTTGTGTGAATGATTATGAGACTGTTAGACTTAGCTTCGTCTGACATAATCTTTCTTGAATGTGCAGCAACCAGTGATGATTTACTACAATCAATTACAAATACAGAGAATATATATATATATAGGTTAGCATAGCGTATACACAAAATCAACTGCGTTTAGTAACAGCAAGTTTCACGCCTATGTGACCACCATTTGTCCGATGATCACGAAAGTGAGAAACTGACGGTCATTAGGCGGCCATGAATCTGTGTCTACGCTGTCCTGACTTAAATACGAGATGCTCTATCAATGATACTGAGCAGTCTATGGTCATACATATACCAAACTCTCTCTCTCTCTCTCTATATATATATATATATATATATGTGTGTGTGTGTGTGTGTGCGTGTGTGTGTGTGTGTTGTCTTAAACTAGATGCAACCCATTAGTATGATAATTCATATTGCATCAAGTCATCTTTCATCTGAGTCTTAAAAAGCAATCATATTTCTTCCGAAAGTTCAAACCAGATGACAAAGGCCGAAATTGATTGCCTTTATCCTACAATGGGCGTGAAAGACCAATTTATAAGGAGCGTCTTCGGAGGGATTTTTTCAGACCCCTTCCAATAGAATCTCTCATCGTATCCACATTATCTGGCCGTCTAGCAGTCAACTTCCTACTAGATCTGGGATTTTCTGCCTTCTTGCTGTGGTTGTTTACTGAGCCTGTGCCTTGAAATTTGTGTACCCAACGATAAATTTGGCTTTTCTGGGGATAATTGTTAAGATAAACTTCCTGCGAAATTTTCCTTGCTCAGTTTTGAAGGATTTTGTCTCCAAATAAGAAGTGACGCAAAACATGTTTTCCTCTCTTGTGCAAACCATTGTGATCAAGGATTAATAGTTGTTATTTTCAAATCTAAAACAAAAAAGAACACATTTTTATTAGTAGAGATACAGGCAGTCACATTTGTCCCTTGTACATTGAGACCACCTGTAAAGTCGAAGAATCGTTTCGAGTACATTACAAAATGATACTATTGGGAGTAGTAGGAAGAGTGATAGGAGTGGTAGGAAGATTGTGTTACGCCACTATTACGGATAATAAAAGACAGGCATGAGAGACGTGAATAATACAAGAAGCTCAATTCAATGAACGAAGGACAAAAATAGAAAATAGATGGAAAGATAAAACGAAGAAACACAGATTGCGTGAAAATAGAACAGGCCAAATCAGATTAGAAAAGACAGAAAAAAGAAAGGACGAGATAAAGGGAAAGAAAGTGTGTGTGGGTGACAGAGTGAGAGAGAGAAAAGAGAGAGAGAGAGAGAGAGAGAGATAGATACGTTGTAGAGAGACACAGATGTTGTAGTAAAGAGAGCTACTGGATACACGCAGGTGGGGAGTTTAACAGCAAAGGGAAAAATTGGCGAAAGTGATTATTTAAAGAGAGAGAGAGAGAGAGAGAGAGAGAGGGGGGGAGAGAGAGAGAGAGAGTGAGTGCGATATACTAGAAAACAATAAATCATTCGAGTGAGAAAGTTTCAGGTTTATTAGAAAGAGACAAGCTTTTGATGTTTTTTGTTTGTTTTTTGTCTTTTTTTTGTTTGTTTTTTTGTTGTTCTTTTTTTTACGTAAGCTTAGTCTGATTCAAGGCTACCATAGTGAAACACCCAGTGGACATACAACTCATTTGCAAAGCCTTGCAGGACTAAACATTTGTTTAATAATGTAAATACAATTATATTATTTGTATAACCACTGCTTGTAAGAATAGCCTCCAAATTGCGGTCTGCAAAAGATGCTGTTTAATCAATCACACTCCCGGTGAATCACAGTACATATCTATCCTTCTATATAAACATAGCTATCTTTCGTTATGTACGCATCAATAGATAAAGGAAAAACTGGAGTAGCCCGATTGTTAGCGCATCAAAAAATGACTGCTCATCAATTCGATCTTCATAAGGTACGCATTTATTGTGTCGCTGTGCCAGAATAAACCAAGTATAGAATTCATTTGCATTTGAGGGATTACTATAGTGGCTCGTTTAGTTGATTAATTAGATGAGGTAGTGAATTGGATCCACACTAGTGCCCGAGATATGTGATTTTATGCTACGTCCATCTGAACTTACGATTGCAATAGTACAGCGATTATCCGGTTATCGTCTAAAATATTCTCTCAGTACCAACACTCACTAGTATGGCCTTTAGCCAAACAACACATGCATATATATATATATATATATATAGAGAGAGAGAGAGCTTTTGTGTGTGTGCGTGAGGGAGAGAGAGAGTTTGTGTGTGTGTGAGAGAGAGAGAGAGAAATAGAAATAAAGCGAGAGGTAAATTTTTACCTAGATATATTCTATAGAGCAAGCACTTCGTTCCTCACAGCCCACCTGGTATTTTTGTATCATGCCAGTCGAAACTAAGTTTCATGTTTTATATATATATATATATATTATACGAGAGTAAACCAAATTTAGTAATTTATTTTCATGTGCATGTGTAGGAGGGCATCAGATGAATTTGAAACTAAACGTTCAGTGAGAAACACCCGGTGGGAACCAAATTCACTGACCAAGAATAATGAAAAATTAATTTGGTAAACATTATCCTAAGTGAAAGTATATATATATATATATATATATATATATATATATATAACAGAACAAATGGGGAAGACTAGACGACTGATAGAGAGATATATAGATAGAGAGTGAGGAAGAGATATATAGAGAATATATAAACAAGCAGGGAAAGTGGAAGTGAGTGAGAGAGAGAGAGAGAGAGAGAGAGAGAGAGAGAGAATAATGTTTGAATGATAGTTGGAGGAGGTGGAGGGATGAGGAAATAACGTGTTATTATGACTTGATTAAAGTGTATCTAAGACTATCTTTACTCACGAGGACTCTGCCAAGATAGATAGATAGATAGATATTAGTATAGATAGATAGATAGATAGATAGATAGATACATACATACATACATACATACATTGAGTAACTTAAGCCGAAGCAAAATCTAGAATGTTGGGTGAACTATGTAAGAAAAACATGTTAGTATGACTATATATATATATATATATATATAACCGAGGAAATGAACTGGACGATAGATAGATAGATAGATAGATAGATAGATAGATAGATAGATATAAATAAGGTATAAACAGGCTGGAAGAGTGGGAGTAAGAGAGAGAGAGAAGAATAATGTTTGAATGATGGTCGAAGTGGGTAGAAAGTTGAGAAAAGATCTGGTTAGTGTGACTTGTATAGAAAACTATGCTGCAAAAAAACAAAAATAAACAAAAAACAAAGAGGACAGTTCACAACTATGAGACAAAAAAAAAAAAAAAAAATAGACGATAAAAAAAAAAGAAAAAAAAAGAAAAGGGTAGTCCTGGCAAATGAGTCAATAAGTTGCTGAAGAAGTGGAAAGGACAAGCGTTTGCTCAGATAGAACGAACGTCAACCATAGTGCGGCCTTATTTTATTTTATTTCTTTTTTTTTTTTTTTTTTTTTTGGTTTATTTATTTTATTTTCTTCTGCCATGCATTAATCACTGGCGTCCGTGTTGATCTCAAACCTTCCATATGGCGGAAACAACGGGAAGGAAGATACACAACCGTCTCTTCGTCTGACGTGAACAGATCGTCATTATCGTGAGGGGATTTTAACCACATAAGGTAACCGAAGTTTCATGTTTTGATTTCGTTGGCGATGATTAAGTACTTGAGTCTATACTGTTTTCCGATTGAGGCGAACTGTGCTTAGCAGTCTTACATCAACATTTAAAGTCTGATTGGTATGATCAACGGTTTTATATGTACACCCAGGTGTAGAATATGTTCCTCTGTATATCTCCGGTTTCTTTCGGTCTATCTATAAATCTATCTATTTATCTGTTTCTGTTTTATAATGTATCGATGTAAATATAGTTATACAAAAGTTTTTGCGAACTCTATCTGCACACACAAATAAGAGTCGATCTCTCTATTCCTTCTCTCTCTCTCTCTCTCTCTCTCTCTCTCTCTCAATCTATCTATCTATATTATAACCTATATATGTAAATAGAGATAAAGCATTTCGAGATGTATCTGCACACACAACTAAGAGTCGATCTCTCTTCCTTCTCTCTCTCTCTCTCTCTCTCTCTCAGTCACTCAATCAATCTATCTATCTATCTTATAGCCTACATATGTAAATAGAGCTAAAGTATTTCGACCTCTATCTTTATACACAAATGCTTTGATCTCTCTCTCTCTCTCTCTCTCTCTCTCTTTCTTTCTTTGTGTGTGCGTGTGCCTGTGTGTCTATGCATCTGTGTGTGTGTGTGAGTGGAAGTATGTACATATATAAATATGTATGTATACCTGACAAAGAAATCCACACTCACACGCACGAACATATACATTTACACTAACACGTGTTCGTGAGTGTATGCGTATGTATGTATAAATTTATTGATCTAATTCAAGAGCTGTAAATGGCAGACCACTGCCCAATATATATATATATATATATATATATATATAGAGAGAGAGAGAGAGAGAGAGAGAGAGAGACAGAGAGAGAGACAGACAGAGACCAAAATAATGAAAGAGAACGAGGAGAGTGATTGAGAGAGAGCATTTAATAAAGACGTCATCAGCTTTTAATTTACTAAGCTTTTTGCTTAGATGTAGCACAAGGGGGGCACCCAATGAGAATCGAACTCACTCGTGTTGGTTTGCTAGTCTAACATGCTAACCATTACACCACCCGAGGTGCCCGACGTCATCAGCTTAATTCTTTTCTTGAGCATATTTACATAGAAATTTGTACAAATATTAGTTAGAGCGAATAAAGTGCCTCTAATTTTGTACTTAACTTTGTCCTGAGCTCCCTTCATCACGCATATTATAGTATATACCTACTAGCCAGCAATATCTATCTATCTATCTATCTATCTATCTATTTATCGACGTGTTTTTGTGTATGTGTGTGTGTTTACGTCACAGCTTGGCAGATAGATATGAAACAAAACCTATGTGTGTGTCTGCGTGAATGTACATTAAGTTTAAGTGTGCACTTTGTAAATCATCTATAAATATATGAATACTAATATGCCTTCGCTAAGTATCCTGAAAAGAAATTGAACTTATCCAGTTATCATTTTATGAAAGCTACAATTTCCAATATTTCAAGAAAATTTACGTTTCCCTTAAATACTCGATTATTTTTTAAGAATGTTCTTTTTTCACCGATCTATCAGTAAGAATAGGTTATATTTCCTTACTCATTTCGACTACAAATTCGAGATCTTAAATCTAAGTGGCAAAATAGTTAATAAACTAATTCACACTGTTTATTTCTATTATGTTTATTTAGTTTTCTTTTCCTTCAACGAAGATCATTCAATAAATAAGGTGAATTTTGCCTTGTTTGATGGTAAAAGGGATCACTGTTTACAGTTGCACCTTTTTCAAGGAACTCACGAGAAAAATTCCTTTCATATCCCTAAAGACTGTCAGTATCACCTCCTTTACTGACCTCAGCGCTGTGAACTTTTCCTTTACCGGAGAGTCCGTGTGTTTCCATTCTATGGACTGTCTTTTCGACTCAGGCTCGTTGTAGCAAACCTATACTTTGTCAATTTATAAACTTTTTTTTTTTTACAAAACATGTTTTTTTTCCGTATGTATCAAACATTCTTCTATAAATTTCACATGGTTTGCATTTCTCAGCTACCAAAAATCTGCTAACAGACCTCTGTTCAAGCCTGAAATATTATGTTTGATTTGCTGCTATTCTAAATAGTCTATAAACAAATATTTTGCGAAATCGAAATAATTTTTGCTATAAGAAAATTCCAAACATTGAAGAGCTTATATTCATGAAAAAAAAATTTTTATTGAAAGGACCTCCAACTTTTATTATTTTTTTTTTGAGTATTTTTTTAGATTCTCGTATTTGATGTTGAAATTTCAGTCATGATGAGATTTTTTACCGAATCTATATATGATGTTGAGATCAAGTTTCGGTTTGGTTTTCTTTGCTATCAGGTGTTATCACTCCTAATTAGATTGAACCTGGGAGCAATGGCAATGAAGGGGTACTCCGCATTCCCTAAAGGTCCAGCATTACTGAAGCTTCACCATTAGAT
>CAUZXS010005191.1:52500-67500 GCA_963585895.1 Sepioteuthis lessoniana | reverse complement strand
CCGCAATAACCATTAGACTACAAGCGCTTCTAATTTTCTCTCAAGAATGTAAGCGGAATTTTCATGATAGAATTCAAGGGAATAGCAGATTTTTTTATAAAACTGAACTGAAAAATTAAAATAGGCTTTTTCGTAGGACGTCCTACTTCATAACTTCTAGATAAATAATAATGGTTATGCGTATACATGAGACAACTCATCGATTCGGGCTATTGACTTAATGAGTAGAGAGTTTGCTTATGGTCCGGGAGGCCGGGGTTCAATCCCAGGTCGAGTCATACCAAAGACTCAAAAAATGGTACTTGATTCCACCTTGCATAATACTAAGCATTATAAGATAAGGATTAAGGGTAAAGTGGTGATATCCAGGGAATGGGGTAGCACCATCTCCTACACCTCGGTGTTGTAGCTTTTGAAAAGAGAGCCTTCTGTTAACCCTCGACTAAGGTCGCCAACTTTACTTTTAATTATTTCCGGTTATCAAGACTCGACCTATTCACGAATCTTATCTCTGGTGAATTGTTTCTTGGACAATTATCGAGATTCGACCAATATACGAGATATATCCCTAATGAGTTATTTTTTACTATTACCTTGGTCCGACTTATAGACGTGACATATCTCTAATGAGATATTTTTCATAATTGTCAAGATTCGACTTATAACTCAAGACATCACTGAGGCACTACTTCATTGCCAATTATCAAGATTCGACTAATACATGAGACGTAACACTAATGAATCATTTCCTTGATAATTATCAAGAATTGACCTATACACGAGACATATCTCTACCTAGTGATTTTTTTTATCATTATCTAGATTCGACCAGTAGATGAGACATATCTCTGATTAATTATTTTTTTTTACCATTATCAATATTCGACCTGTTGACGAGACATCCTCCTCATCATGTCGTGTTATTAGCACGATGTTCCCTAACCCTTTCTCGCCACTTGTCTCTGTAGTTCATCGTTTTCGGCAGGTCTTCTAGACTTCAATTTGTGTCCGTATAGAGCTGTTGTAGATAGTTTCGAGCTGGTCCTCCAACCCTTGCTTGTCCATGGGAAAAGGTCCATTGGAGAACATCGCTAATGAGTTCATCCTTACATCTCCAGCAGTGTCCGGCATGTCTGGTTCGTCTAATTTGGATGGTTTTCTTGATGAGTGGTAGGTGGCCGTACAACTGCTGTTTTGTGGGTTGTTGCCTACAAGACTTGTTCAATATAACTCGTAGTATTCTTGTGCAATTGCTGTCAAGCTTTTTTTCATGAGCTTAGTCAACGTCCATGCGGTGCATCCATATAACAGTATTGACACGACTGCAGCTTGGAAAAAACTGCGTTTTATTTTATCGGATTATCCCGGATGAATTATTTTTTCCGTTATCAAGATTCGACCAATAAACGAAACATATCTCTACCGAGTGATTTTTTTTACCATTATTAAGATTCGACCTGTAGACGAGACATATCATACCCGAACGATTTCTTGGTCAATAATCAGTATTCGGCTCATACACGAGACAATTGGCGTAGTGTCCAAGAAAAATAAGAGAAATTAATGATTTCTCGATCAATTATCTAGCGTCGACCTATACACGAAAATATTCGTATGTATGTGTGTGTGTGTGTGTGTGGATATTAACCAAATTTAGCCTTTTCAGCCCAGCCAAAAAGGTCAACCAGCTAACAATTGCTTCAGTACCAATTCGTTTAAGTGTTGTTTCATCGATTTCGCTTTCTTTTCATGTCCAGATTTGAGGCCAGTCAGCTCTTAGTGGTAGACGTACAGATCTGGCGATAATGACCTCAACACAGACAGTGAGGGTATTAATTTGAATCCAGGTAATTTTGACGGTTGGCTTCAAACACAGCGAGGCCTACCACAATCGACTTGCAGTTCGCCATCGGTTTATTGTAATCTATTCTCGTAGATCATTCCTATTGTAGAGGATCCCAATCTTATTGAGTGTCCTGAACATATGACTTTATACTGTTGTAAACAAAAATTATATGAAATAAAGAACTCCAATGTTGCGCAATGGGGGCTTGCTGACAATTAATCTTCTAATGATCCTTGTGCCAGACTTAACTAACGTTATCAGTTTTTTATTTGTAAAATCAGCGTGTGCTATATAGTATAAAAAGATGCATCGATTATAGAATTGGTTTCAGAATATTCGATATGAAATGCCTTCTCGTTGACGTATCTATCTATCTATCTGTTTATTTACAAAGACCTATAAACAAGTAAACAGGTGACAGTCTCACATTAGATTATCTATCTATCTATCTATCTATCTATCTATCTCAAATACATAGGCCTATGAACAAGAAAACAGAGGATACTGTCAATGGAATAGCTTCTTGTGAAGGTATCTATCTACGTCTGTTCATATCTACATATCTATCTATCAAAATCCCTTCATATCTATCTATCTATCTATCTATCTATCTATCTATCTAACTCATATACATTGGCTTATAAACCAGAGAACGCTGAGCAATATATATGAGATAGCCTCGCGTTAAAGAATGTTTGGCATATCTATCTATCTATCTATCTATCTATCTATCTCGGTCTCTTTCTCAACCCTAATTCGCCGTCTGACATTTTTTACCTCGCTACTTAAATTTCATGCATAAATAGCCGGGACATATATCAAATATAACATAATTGTCTCTCACATTTTCGACTGCAATTTTTTTTTTTCTTTCGGTTGTTAATAAATGACACATCCCTTTTCGAGGCCTGACACTGGCTGTCTTTTGGCTTGCATCCCACGGGCACAAGTGCAGTGTGGATAGATTGGGGATAGTTTGCTATACGCGCTACTGGCCGATGTTCACAGTTGGCCAATGACTTAAATGTTCATTTTTAATGAAGTCTTTCCACTGTAAAGAGACTGACTTTAAGTTGCTTTAAACAAGATTGGCTTAGCCAAGTAAATAATCATCTATTTATCTATCACAGTTTGTTTTAATCTATCTATATTCGTCGGTCTTTTAATCTATCTGTCTATCTAAGTCTGTTTTAATCTATTCACATATTTCTTTATCTAAGTAAACATAAGCCAAATCACTATCACTCTGTCTCTCTGTCTCTGTCTGTCTGTCTGTCTGTCTCTCTCTCTCTCAGTTTATATAGATACATATATATGTTAGGATAGCGTCGACACAGTGTTGAGGGCGCTTGGTGACTATCAGTTCTGCTTTCGTCTGATTTCTCGTCTATGATCACATAGACGAGAAACTGACAGTCACCAATCTCCGTTGACACTGTGACTACACTATCCTAATTTATATACATATATATATATATATATATATATATATACATACTTGGACACACACGAACCTACACACACACACACACACACACACACACATATATATATGTGTGTGTGTGTGTGTGTGTGTGTGTGTGTGTGTGTGTGTGTGTGTGTGTGTGTGTTTAGTTCATTACTGGAAAGCAAAAAAAAAAAATAAGATACCGTTGCACCAATGATCTACGTGAAGATAACCTACCGCTCTGAAATGTTTTCAAATTCTAAAGAATTACCACTCGTTCTGATGAGGTCAGTGTAATTTACAAAGAAAGACTCTAATGACTGTCAGTGGAACTATACATATGAAAATCAGAGTTCTACCAATGCACATCAGGGAACATTATTCTTGCCAATGTTGAATGTGAATGCCATATCTCAAGATTTTATTAGAGAATAAAAAATCTGTCATTGATGTACAAAGACAGCACTAAAGTCATTCAAACTTTCTTACCTAATTTGTCCTGTTAGTCTTTAAAAGCATGATTCGAAAACCTGGCTTTTAAAATCAATTTGAATTGTGAGATTTATTTATCACCAGGTCAACAGATATTTGAAACTTTCAAAACTTATAATCATATGTATTTTTGGTATGACACGTGTGTACATTGGAAAGAGCGAAAGTTAAAACAACAAAAAGAAATTATTTTTAGTTTGACGTCATTTTTGATAAATGAATAAACAAATGAATTAATAATATATATATATATATATATATATATATATATATATATATATATATATATATATATAGCGTGAAATACAGATATATAAACCTCATCAAAAAGATATTTACAAACACAGTTATGTATATTTGTAATCATATTCTTTCTGAAGAGAAACGATGGTATGACAGCAAATCAAAATTATATTTTTCTCCTAATGGTAAACAGTGCGTGAATGCCTGTATATTAATAATGCCCAAAGAAAGCCAGAACGAACTAAAAATGATTGACAGTCAGTCTAAACCATTTATACTTTATCTTGTCAGTAATCAAGAACACACACACACACACACACAATTTTTAACGGTTCGGAATTCTTTCACTACCAAGTGTTTCACGCTAACCCGTTTATCAGGTTAACTATAACACTATAATCAATGCTTTTGCGAAACTCAGACAATTTTTTGAACTATTTATATCTGATAACTTTTGGCTTTTTTGATTGGTTAGACTTGATTTGGTTTTATGGCATATCAACCATTGTTGGTTATTTGATGCCAAATCCATTTTTATACATAAAAACTGTTCTGCGTATTTCATAAAATTCAGTTTAGTGGTAGTATAATTTTTCTGTTTACACACAAGTAAATATTAAAAAAGGGTCTATTAAAAGATCAGTTTGGCATAAATACACAGTTTAAATATAAAAACAATTCTATTTCAAACAATTCAGTTTAGCATAAGAGCCATATTCAGGGTACTTGTTGGGGGAGGAGGTCTTACTCCTCTGCAGAGAAGAGGTCGGTGTATTCTACAGCCCAAACCGACTGGGCAAGCCTTTCCTTTTTAATTTTGAGCACAGTTTATCATATTTTGATTATAATTATATGGAAAAAATGTGTAAATAGGTGGCGCTCGTGATGTACTGATAATCGTCGTACAAAATGAATATGGTGACCATACCAATGGGAAAGATATGCATCCAACTGTTCTCCTTCCAACTATATATATATTAGGACAGACTGAGCTATTAAACATTGGGAGAAGGAAACACCAGATTCAAACCTGGAAACGACGCAGAACAAAAGACAGTGAGCCAAATCCTGTTCAAGCGGACGGATTGGTAAATACACACACACACATTTATATATATATATATATATATATATATATATATATATATGTGTGTGTGTGTGTGTGTGTGTGTGTGTGTTAACCCTTATAAGGATAATTTTTTCACTCTTAATATCTATCAATCGATATATATTGGTGTAATAGTTATCATTGTTGGAAATGGAGACGGTGATACGAGTTCTAATCCTTGACAAGGCTGTTTGCATTTCACATAGACCTAACACCCTTGGGAAAGGCATGAATACAACCATTTCTCTTCAGCTGATGGTAAACTGGGCTCTTTAACTTAGGAGAAGGAAAATTCTGAATTAAAACCACCACTTAACATCCTGCTCGTGGGGAAGTGTTGATGTATATATATATATATATAGAGAGAGAGAGAGAGGTTAGATTTATTCATGTGTATTTTTTTCTTTGTGTTGCTGAAAGTATTAAGCGGATAGTTTTTCAAGAGGTCATTTTCCGGCCAAAGTCTACATTTAAGCTTAACGTTAAACCGTCCTTTTTTTCTAAAGTTCAACAATCCTCACTTGTCACCTTCTTCACCCTCCAAACCCGATTCTAGAGGAAACAGTTTTATCACACGATGTCCACATTAATGGTCGACTTCCTTATCATTGGAGAGGTCAATCATTTGGCCTTTAAAAAACTTCAGTCTGGTCATCGGGCATTCGTGCCTCTCAGACAATTGTTTCACCACAACTTTTTTTTTTCTGGGTGCGTCTCCCGGAATTATTGCTATCTTCTCCTTATGTCTGTGAAAACAACACATGTTTGAGAAATGATAAGTATTTCGCAGTCTGACTTGCTCTTTCGTTTTCCCTTGTTTTAATTTCATTTTTTTAAATCATTTACTTCAGGCAGAAAATAAAATAAGGTTAGACCACAACTGACCACACTGTAAATAGTGTAATGGTTAACAAGCTAGTGAACCGGGCTAGATTAGACAGGGGGAGTTATCGATATATCAACAGTTCAAGAATTTAATGAAAGAACAGAAATTATAAAACGAAGAAACATCATTGCGAAAAAACTATATTTTCTCTGGGATAAATAGTATTTTTTCTCTATATATTGCGGTTTTCAATGGCAAAACATCTAGACGCGCAAGACAAAAAATTATATCATTTTTTTTTAATTAGCACCTAGAAATAGTCAGAAAAATGTTAAAATGCCTAATGGAGAAATTTCTTTTTCTATTTGTCAGTGAGATAAAAACAATGTAGCCATTATAAATACTTTATACACATATAAATGTACCGATACTCTAATAGTTGCTCAATGTACATTTTACCGAATCAATGCGCAATGATCAATCTGATTCGTAATGCAAGAAAGATTAACATTTGAGAAGGAGTGAGACAGGGAGATACGATTTTAAATAATCTCCTTTATTTACTAGTATGGTACGAGACAACGAATCTTGTGACGCCGTTTAGTTGCCATTAAAACAGCACTTAATAAAGATAATGAGGAAGGAGTGAAGTGTTCTAATTAGCATTTCATAATTAATCTCAATTATACCAAGCGTTTGAGTGATTAAAAAATTATGTTCAACGTATACCCTAGAAAATTAACATTCACTTGCAAAGTGGACGGGAAAATTCTCTATTCTCTAAGTGCATTTTGAATGTATTGAAAGGAAGTCAACTTTAGATTCTACTCCTTAATAAATCTGGGAACCAAATTCTTATGCATTATATGTGACTGACGTCAAAGTTATTGCTTTGTTTGTAGAACAATATAAAAGCCAGGATCGATATTTGAAATAAAATCTCACCAAACTGGACTAACCAGGATTAGAAAAAAAAAAACAAAAAAAAAAACGCGTAAATGAATACGTAGTTCTTTCTTTTATATATTTCTTTCTCTCAGTTTTCAAACTTTTAATTCAAATACAACCTGATTGCGTTCAAGCAAATTGCCTATGAACCTAAGCGGAGAAATTATTTTCTAAACTTGGATTAGTTTGGCACAAGGTCAGAAATATTGGTTACCTAAAAAGAATCGAGTACACACGCTTGCGTACACCAACACATGCAAACACACACACACACACACACACTCTCTCTCTCTCTCTCTCTCTCTCTCTCTCTCTCTCTCTCTCTCTCTCTCTCATTATGATCGTTGAATGACATCAAAATTCAAAGTCAGAAATATAGGTTACCTAGATTCGAATGCACACACACAGACACACACACACACACACACACACACACACACTCTCTCTCTCTCTCTCTCTCTCTCTCTCTCTCTCTCTCTCTCTCTTCTCTCTCTCTCTCTCTCTCTGTTAATCAGACCCGTGAAATGTCGTCTGAACTAAAAAGGGACTAACAGAAAGACAAATAAAAAGAGAAACGTCAGATAGCTCGATGTGAAAACAGATTCCGATATATCAGAAAAATAATTCACTTTTATATTCATTTAGCCAAATATCTAGCTCCGTAATCTTTATACTATAGCAGACCTCTTAAAAAAATCTAAACGTGTCCGTATATTTTCGCAAAAAGCTGTCAATATCGAGTACCTAACAAGGATCTAATTCGTTACTAATTTTGTCTCCATGATTAACTAACTACTAATCACGCCACAAAACATACCATCTTATGTCTGGTACAAGGCCACAGGTTTAAAACATCTTAGTTGAAAACTTACTACTCAGTACTAATTGTTCTGTGAAATTTACTGAACGACGACGAGCTGAGTTCTAAGAAAACCGTTTACCTAAAAGTTCACTAACTCATCGTTGATTCAAACTTTTCCAAATCCCTCTTTTGGTGGGACTTAAAATATATCGACAGCATCCCCTGTAGAGGATTAAGCTCCCTCCCTGCAAGGGGTATCTTGGTTATCACACTTAACTATATCGGGTAGTGAGGCTCCAGTTCGGGAACTTTGTGAATTATAGAGTCACCCATTTGTTGCTATAACTCTCAGATCTACTATGATCCAGAACGGTTGTGCCTATTAAGGTTCCATCCGTGAATCAAGTAGATCTTTTTGGAAATTATTTGCATTAGATAGGAATACATGATACCATATAATTACACAAATTATTAGAATTAAAAATAGTTACTAAAAGCTATAATTTATTCAGTATTGTTATTAGTTACTTGAAACCATCTGTGTTCCTATAAATTATTATTAAATAGAAATTGGAACGTGCTGCTTAATATAGTGATTAGCAAGCATAGCATTCCTAGTGAGTTCGACTCCTGTATTTATCCGGCATTGTGCCACAACTAAGGAAAGTTGATTGGAGGGATTTTATGACAACATCATCATCATCATCATGTCGTGCTGCAAGCACACATTTTCCTGACTCTCTCTTGCCACTTGGCTCTATTGTTCATAGCTCTCGGCAGTCTTTCCAGACTACATCTTGTATCCATATAGACCTTTTGTATATAGTTTCTAGCTGATTCTTCAACCCTTGCTTGTCCGCGTGAAGAGTTTCACTGGAGTACATCGCTTATGAGTTCATCCTTACTTCTCCAGCAGTGTCTGGCATGTCTGGTTCGTCTAATTGGATAGTTTTCTCAGTGGGTGGTAGGTGGCCGTACAACTACTGTTTTGTCGGGTGTTGTCTCCAGGACTTGTTCAATACAGCTCGTAGTATTCTTGCGTAATTAAAGTCAAGCTCAGACCAGTCCGATAAAATAAAACGCTTTTTTCCCAGTGGTGTTCGTATTAATACTGCTATATGGATGCACCATGTGGACGCTAACTAAGCGTATGAAGGAAAAGCTTGACGTCAATTACTAAACAACACTACAAGCTCTATTTATGACAATACTTGTCTGTTATTTGAAGCCAAATCTTGTATATAAAAATATATATATCAAATATATACGTTGTAAAAGAATACTTTGTGGGTAACATTTTAAACAAGCCTGAACTCATTTGTTTGCGCACAGTTAAATGGTTTCAAGCGTTCCTATTTAGGACTAACAATTCATTTTAACATCAGTCATTTATTGACTCTCAATTAAAATTTCAAACAGTCGTATTTGACCCACGATTAGCATTCTACCAGGTTCTACCACTCCAGTCAGAGTGAACCTAGAAGTAATGTCAATGAAGTACTCTCCATTTCCCAAAACTCCAGGACTGGATTCTCACGTTCAGAAGATTTATTATCATATCTAGGACACATGTTGGGTGCTGGGTGTTTTCTTACCACACTGCAGAGAATGCAATCGGCATATTCTTCAGCCTTAGTCGATGGGCTGCAACTAAGCAAATAAGAAAATAAAGATTATTACTTGAAACCATATAACTGTGTAAAAATTATTAGTATTAGATAGGAGTATTTGATACTTTATATCTGCTTGCAAAAAGTAAAGGATAATAGAAAAATTTAAAGGAGAGGGGCGTTGTGGCTAATGTACTGGACTGCGACATCGTAGTAAGTGAGTTCGAACTCCAATCGCGCTATTACCTTCACTTTGAGACTAATACCACCGGGAAAAGGCATGAACTCCCTTATCCCCCCACCATCAATTTGTTAAATAGTATAACTACTAATGCTTTAGGTCTTAAATTACCGATGAAAGTTGATATTACATTAAGCAAAGTTACCAAACCGCATTTTAAAAGTACAATTCAAAGAAAGTGATGAAACATAGAAAAGATGGCTGCGATTTTAATCAAGCATTTAGAAATAAATCCAATGCCTGCATTAAATAACACATAAGGAGTTGGTATGCCGTTAAAAAAAAACATGCATTTCCGTTGAGATTAGTGCAGAATAAGTGAATCGAAGTTTTTTTTTTTTTTTTTTTGCTAAACCTAGTATAAAATCATAGTTATTGGTGACTTAGCGAAAAACGGATCCCAAATTAGCTCCGTTTTCGTGTACCTGGAAATTGGTGGCGCCACTCAAGTTCACGGATACACCAAGTACGCATGCGTAGCTTTACCAACAAATTTCAGTTGCCTATTTATTAGAGTAAAGGACCTCTACCCACCAACTCCAAAAGTTCGCCTCAGACGCACCTCCCACTTGTTTTACTTATGACCGAGACCGCTTCATTTTTAATTCGACGTCCTCACCCACTCGCCATTACTCTTTCAGTTTTCTTTCCTCCTCTCTCTCTCTCTCTCTCTCTCTCTCTCTCTCTCT
Source organism: Sepioteuthis lessoniana (assembly GCA_963585895.1). Lineage (NCBI taxonomy): Eukaryota > Metazoa > Mollusca > Cephalopoda > Myopsida > Loliginidae > Sepioteuthis > Sepioteuthis lessoniana. The sequence continues at coordinate 57,248 of CAUZXS010005191.1, read as the reverse complement.
CTCTCTCTCTCTCTCATTTATTCTCTCTCTCATTTATTCTCTCTCAATCTCTATTCTCATGCCCGTGGAATGTAATCAGAAATAAAAGGGACACACAGACAGATAGATAAAAAACACACAAAAAACAAAAGGAGAAACGTCAGATGGTTCAGTGTGAAGACGGGTGAAACAACATCTGGTGCTTTGACAAAAAAAAAATTCAATTGGCTGGATAATCCAGGTTTGTTTTATAAAGTGTATATTTATGTTTTATTTTTTTATTTTTTATCGATGTAATCGCTTCAATACGTATTCTATGTAACTATTTTTCTTACTGTCCACATTGATAGAAAGCATTAAAACTATTATTATTAGTTGTGGCATTAATAGCTGTTGTTGTTGTTGTTATATTTGTAGTTATAGTAGGTGTGTTTTTCACACCAACGTTGGCTGGTGGTCTTCCACTAGAGTTTGAATGGTGGCAACAAGTCGCCCCAGGCCTCCAGAACTCTTCTCAGTATTCAAGACGATCTTGACTATGCTGCTATCTGGATGGTTTCGGTTCATCGTCTGATTTCCATAATGGACTGTCTCTATTATGGAAATCAGAATTATAATTATCATTGTGGTCTTGTGCCAGACTTTGCTTTCTCGTAGTATTCATTTTTGTAATGTATTGACATTTAAACTTTTCGGAGCGCTGTCTTTTGTAGGTTTTCCATTTTCCTTATCGTTACACTTTTCTTCCTTCTGGCTTGATTCATTATCATTATTATTAGTAGTAGTAAGAGTAGTAGTTGAAGTAGAAGTAGGAGTTGCGATAGTAGCATAGATGTGTGTATAAATGTATCTATATACCCAACCCCTTTCGCCAAGGGCAGGATCTTACATAAGGTCATTTTTTTAAACTGGAGTATAGACGAACTCATTGGCTTAGTGGTCTGGGAGACCTGGGTTCAATCCCAGGTCGTGTCATACCAAAGACTTTAAAAATGGCACTTGATACCTCCTTGCTTAACACTCAGCTATATAAGGTACATATCAAGGGTAAGGTGGAATAATCCAGGGAAAAGAGTAGTGCCAATCCCTACACCTCGGTGTAGTAGCTATTGAAAAGGGAGCCTTCTGGTCACCCTTGACAAAGGTCACCAACTTATTGATGGTTTAAATCCTGAGTTTTTCTTCTATAAGACTGGTTTGATGTGTCAAGGTTAAAGAGCCCCGTGAGCCCGACTATTTACCTGTGCCCGAGGAAGAAGAGATGGATTCATGCCTTTCTCATTGACATTGTGCACGAAAGGGAGAGGCAAACAACCATGCTTAGGACTCGAACTCGAGTGATCGATTCCATTACGCCACAAGCGCCTCCAAAGTTACAATTGTGATACTATCTTCTCACCGGACAATCAGTATTCATTCACTGTCTTCCAGTCCTTCCCAAACCGACTTTACAGTTTTCCACTCCCTAACGGCAGGACTTAAATCTCAGTGACGGTATCCCCTTCGGCAAGTAGTGACCACAGAATAAAACTGAAAGAATGTGAAAAGAAGGATAAGTACCTCGACCTTGCTAAAGAATTGAAGAAACTATGGAACATGCAGGTGACAATTATACCAATTGTAATTGGTGCGTTTGGAACAGTAACTAAAGGATTACTAAAGGGACGGGAAGACTTGGAAGTTGGCGGACGAATGGAGACCATCCAAACTACTGCACTATTGAGAACGGACAGAATTGTGAGAAGAGTCCTGGAGACTTGAGGAGACTTGCTGTCACTCAGACTCCAGTGAAAAACTATCAGCTAATGCTGATGTGAAAAACTCTAATGGGTGAAAAATAATAATGATAATAATAATCTCGGCCAGACGATCACACCTTGTGATAGTCAAGAAAAAAAGAGGAACCTGCCAAATAATGGATTTTGCTATTCCGGTCGACTGCGATAAAACTGAAAGAAAGCAAAAAGAAATATAAGTACCAAAACCTTGTAAGAGAACTGAAAAAAAAAACAACTGTGGAACATGAAAGTCATGGTGATACCACTGTAATTAATGCGTTCGTTAGGTCATCAAAGGATTTATTAAGAGACTGGAGGACTTAGAAATAAGAGGACGAGTCAAGGCCACAACAGCATTATTGAGATTGACCAGAATACTGAGGAAAGTCCGGGAGACTTGAGGAAACTTTCTATCACTCAAACTCTAGTAAAAAAATATCAGCTAATGATGGTGTGAAAAATTCGCAAGGAATGAAATAATATGTTGTAGTAGTAGTAGTTGTTGTCAGAAGTAAAAGATTCCCAAAATTCTGTCCAAATAATCAAACCATAGAAATTAATTGACTCTTGTTGTTATGATAAAAGAAATAATGTCTTTTAAGTCGTAAACGTGGGTGTACCAACAGATGAAAGTAAGAGAACAGAGGGGAGTGATGAAATGCAATTATTTTTAGAGTTTGATTTCTTTGTCTAATATCATATAAACTTTTCAGTGTTATTCAATGCCAAAGAAGAACTGTAGTAGTATTAGTGAAACCATAGCTGCGAGATAAGGGGCTTCATACTATTCCCAAGGGTACTAGTCCGATTGTAAGCGTAATAACACAACTGGGGATTGAACTCATTAACTACAATGTAGCAGTAAAGAACTTTAGCCACAACACCATTAGGGATACCGACCTTTTCAAAAGGAGGAAAAAATAAACAACAAAATATTTTTAAAAAAAGGATCTTTGACAAAAAACTAAAGAAGATATTGAACGTGATTTGTGCCTGTAAATCATAACGTATTCGGAAACTTGTTCAAAACAATAGATTGATTGATTTTAATGGCACGTCAACCAGTGTAAATTCGTCTAATTTGGATCGTCTTCAAAATACGTGGTAGGTGGCCATACAGTTGCTGTTTTGTGGGATGTGGCTCTCAGAATTTGTTGAATAGAACACATTGCATCCTTGTGTAAATGCCGTCAAGCTTTTTCTCTATACACTTAGTCAGCATCCAAATGGTGCATCTATACAGTAGTACGAACACAATCGTTGCCTCGAAAATATTGCATTCTATTTTTATCAGATCGGTCTGATTTCCATATGACCAAATTATAGCATTCTCGAAAGCTTGTTCAAAACATTAGATTGGTTGATTTTAATCCTATTTACCAACCCTTCCGCTCGGGCAGGATATGACACAATGTTAATTTTGAAGCGGAGTTTAACAGGTTTGAATGCAGAGTTTTCCTTCTCCTAGACTAGTTGCCTAACCAAGGCTGAAGAACCCGCTCTGTCCTACTATTTACCCATAGCTGGAGGGATTATAATTGGATTCATACCTTTCCCAAGGGTATTAGGGCTATACGACGATAACCACTACACCACGTAATTGATTGATTTTAATGGCGGGTCAACCAACTTAGGATTATTTTTTGCCTAGATGTGAGGGAATTGCATTCATTATACGTCCATATTTACAAATTTGTACTCTTGTTACTTTAGAGATTTTTGTTTTTGTTTTTTGTCTTTTTGTGTGCCCGATCTTATCGAATACTTCTATGATCTGTTTGACAAAAAGATGGGACCCTTACAGGTACTTTCATTCTGGGTCGGAGTGGCGGTGGGGGTAATGTCAATAAAGAGGAACTCTACATTCCCCTGATTTCCTCGCCACTAGCTGTAGTTTAGTACCATACCCAAGACACCATTTTTTTTAGCCTTATGATTTACCCCTCAGCAAGGAATATTGTCAACATATTCTGATTTATTAAAAAGAATATGCGTCGAGGCCCCTCATTACCGAATAAACGGTAAATTCAACATTTTTAAATCTGAAAAGAAGCATGGTGAAAAAAAAGACAATCATTCAACTGCGCTGAATGAGTACAAACCATAAAACGACTGGATTACTGAAAGCAATTTTGAACTCAAACGCTTAATTGCTCGGTCGGCTGGGGCTGTAGAATGCACCAGCCGCATCTCTGCAGAGAGGTAAGACCCCCCACCCACCCAATGAGGGTCCTGGATATGACACAAAAAGATTTGATGGTGAGGCTCGTGATGATGGAGCTTTGGGAAATGCAGAGCACCCCTTCATTGCCATTGCTCCCAGATCCACTCTGGCCCGGCATGGTAGCACTTGATATGGCCCTATCTATGGGTTAAATACAACTAGACTGCGTACTTATGCTAAACTAAATTGTTTGAACTGGAACTATTTTTGACATTGAAATTCTAGTTACACAAAACTGAATGGTTTAATATAGAACTATTTTGACATTTAACTGTGTGTAAACAAAATCTGTACTTATACTAAACTGAATTAGCTGAATTAGAACTGTTTGACTAAACTGAATAGCCTGAAACAGAAACGTTTTTGACAGTTAAACTGTGTACAAATGCTTAACTGAATTGTTTGAAATAGAACTGATTATTTGTATAAAAATGGATTTGGCGTTAAATACCAACAAAGGTTGATATGCCATAAAGCCCAACCAACCAATCAAACGCTTAAGCTCTGTCGGCTGGGTGCTGTAGAATACACCGGCTGAATCTCTGCAGACAGATAAGACCCCCTCTCTCAACAAGTGTCCTGGATATGACATTAAAGCATCTGATGGTAAGCCTTCCGTCCTGTAATTTTGAAGAATGCGGAGTTCCCCTTCATTGGCATTACTCCCAGATCCACTTTGCCCCAGATTGGTATTACCTGTGAGGAGCCCAGCTATAGATCAAATAGAACAGTACTTGAAACCATTTAACTGTTGGCAAACAAATGAG
>CAUZXS010005191.1:45000-47500 GCA_963585895.1 Sepioteuthis lessoniana | reverse complement strand
ATTGAAATACTGATAGATAGATAGATAGATAGATAGATAGATAGAAACACTGAAATAGATAGATAGATAGATAGATAGATATAATCGTGGATGGAATCAACAGAGAAATGATAAGACAACTCAATGAATAACTGACGAGAACCAGAATACACAAATACACACAGGAGCAAGCACTCGCACGAGTAAACACACACACACACACACGCATACACACACGCACAGATAGATAGAGGTGCATATACATCGATAGATAGATAGATAGATAGATGGAGAAATAGAGATAGAGATAAAGTAAGAGAATGATACATATACATACATACCCAAACATAGATAGATAGATAGATAGATAGAGGATGATACACATTTACACGCAAACCGAAATAGATACATAGAGACAGACAGAGAGACAGAGAGAGAGAGAAAGAAAGAGAGAGAGAAAGAGAAATAAAATAAGAGGATGATACACATTTACACGCATACCCAGATAGATAGAGAGAGAGAAAGAGAGTAAGAGAGAGAGAGAAAAAGAGAGAGAGAAAGTAAAATGATGATACACATTTATACGTATACCCAAATAGATAGATAGATAGAAAGAAAGATTGAAGAAGGGAGCACCATAACAAAAAAATCACTGGCATTTACATTATGCATGCAGAAGAACTATGTCATTTGTATCTGACGAGGGTTTTTTTTTTTTTTTTGGCCTTGCCATTGAATAATATTAAGCAAGTTAGTCAAGCAATTAATTCATAGTGAGTAGTGATTCCTGTTCTGAGAGCCTCATTTTGTGCCAAAATATAAGTTAAAATTTGCAAATAACTCGTAACGATTTGCATATATTCTATTTTGATTTTTTTCTTTTTTTCTTTTTTTTTTTTTTGATAAATGCCTTTTTTCACTTGTTTCATGACCTGATTTTGGTTGTTTGGGAGCTATTTATACTGTGTTGGACAGGAATAGTCTGGTTTTAGTTAGCGTCCACGTAGTGCTTCCATATAGCAGTATCGACTAGATCGCTGCTTGGAAAAAACTACGTTTTATTTTATCGGTCAGGTCTGACTTCCATATGCCAGATAGACTATCATTAGCTGACCATGCCTTTGCTAGTCGCGTGTTGATGTTATTTTCTGCTGATGAGAAGTGTGTTCTAGGTAGGTGAACTTGTCCACTAGTTTCAAAGGCCCACCTTTTAGTGTGTTGATGTCACCTCTTTAATTAAAGCACATGTATTTCGTCTTGTCTGCGTTGACAAGGAAGCCTATGCCAGCAGTCACTCGTTCCAGATTACGCAGCTTAGAAATGTTTGAATAAACTGAATAGCTCGAAATAGAAATGTTTTTGATAATTAAACTCTGTACTCATGGTAAACTGAATTGTTTGAAATAGAACTGATTATTTGTATAAAAATGGATTTGGCGTCAAATAACCTACAAAGGTTGATATACTATAAAGCCAACCAACCAAACAGACTATGTAGCAGGGATTCTGCTTGGACGGGTGTATTTGCCAGAAACGCTATGTCATCGGCGTAGTCTGCGTCCGTAATTGTTTGTGAGAAGTATCTTCGCCTTCTTTCCTTTGCCAGTTTGAAACCGTCTCTATTCTGCCAGCAACTCTTGTCAGTAACTTGCCAGTGGTAATCACTTTCTTTTGATTGTAAATAGTAAAATCATAAGCGATTCACATCTTTAGCCAATCGTTAGTAAGGCACTTATATTATACATATAATAGCCTCAATCATTTATTAAAGCTTGCATTAATTCCTGACCAAATTCCTGACTTGATTAGAGCATTATCGATTACCAAATTACAAAAGGGTAATTTACCAATGCATATAATAACCCTGTTCAATCAGTAAAATGTGCATTTAGGACTGACAAGATCTTTGCTGGATTTTCAAGGCATTTGATAACATCATTAGAAATACATTTATATTCTATACTTAATAGCTTTATTCTTCCAGTAATAGCAGCATTAATTTCTGACTTCTGAACAACACTTTTTTTTTTACTGTTATTTCATTTTATTTCTACTGTAAAACTATTTGCAATTAATTTCTATTGCAAAATCCTTAGCTATGCATTTTTAGTTTAGTTTGGTTGTTTTGCGAGTTATTTAATGCCAAATCATGTTTATACATACATACATACATACATACATACATACATGCTAATGATAGGGTATAAAAAATTGTAAACAAAGGCTGCTGCTGCTGTTGCTAAATAAATACCTTAGAAATTCCCTTAGCCAACGTGGTCCGCTTGGTGCCCGAGAGGTCTGAAACTTAGTCTAACGTAAAGTTGGACGGGTTTCGATCCCGGCTTTGAGCGTCCTGCGTGTCTAGCCACACTGAAGAGTTCTGATAGAACGAAACAGTCTATCTGGGTATGACTATATATATATATATATATGCGTGCGTGTAAGGAATGAGTTGGCAATTAAACTTTTATTAAAACAAGCTAGAGTTCATTTGTTTGCACACACTAAAATAATTTTGGTT